>JAULJZ010108558.1:0-11614 GCA_032270985.1 Heliamphora pulchella
AAGTTGTGAATATGATGGAGGGAGAGCAAAATTTATAGGAGGGTCGGTCATGACCATAGGCAAAAAGGTTTCGGGAGCAAAGTCTTGGGTCATGATCCATGATTGGGAGGAAATTTATGAACACACAAAATCTCCCAGATCCATTCCAAAAAGATTTGCGACATCTTTATCGGAAAATTTATAAGTTTTCCCATAAAGATACGTAGTGAAGCGTATGGAAAGGTCATTTGGATTTGGTGAAAGTTCTTGTGAAAGTTTTGCATAAAATAATCGGGTAAGTTGAGAAAACACGCCCTTTGGTTGATTAAAGATATAAGGCCTCCAACCCATTCTAGTGAAAAGATGTAAGACACGAGGAAAATAGGATCCAAGAATCTCATGTTAAGAATCTTACCAAAGATAGGATCTAGAGATTGGAAATGGTGCTTGTAGAGAATTTTGACTTTACTCGAGTTGAACTATTGGTCATTCTCACCGGTGGGATCATCTCTAGCAATGGATTTGCCCTTGCCTCCTCTAACCCTAGGTGCCATGAGTGAGGGATTGAGAGGAAGAAATGTGGGAGATTAGTTGTGAGAAAGTAAAAGTTTGAGCAAGAGCCCTTTTTAACCCCAAAACTAGGTATTTTCATGCCGTAGGAGAGAGAAGCCGGGAGAAGGAAATGAAATAACAGTGAATAAATGTAGTTCGACTTTTCTATTTTTCGAAATCCCCGAAGGTTCGGTCGACTGGACCGGTATGTTCGATCGACTGAACTTAAGGAAAATGGTTCGGTCGACTGGAAAATGGGCCTCAGTCGACTGGACAGAGTTTTTTAGGATTTTTGGTTTTCAACAGATGCCTGATGTAAATGGAGCTCAAAAATTTAACACAATGCTTAATAAACAATATTTTTATACAACTTCACGAGTATGCATAAGATTCAATTCTCGTTTAATTATAATGAATCGATCCTCATTAAGGAGTTTAGTAAAAATATCCGTCCATTGTTCACTAGTGCTCACAAATTTCAAAAATATATCACATTTTTATACCTGATCACGAAGAAAATGGTGTCTTATTTCAATATGTTTTATTCGTGAATACAAAATAGAATTTTTGAAAATATTTATCGCACTTGTATTATCACATTTAATTGGCACAATATCGTATTTTAATTTAAAATCATTGAGTTGTTGTTTCATGTATAAAATTTGTGCACAATAACTACCCGCAGCCACATATTCGACTTTAGCGGTAGATAAAGTTACAGAATTTTGTTTCTTTGAAAACGAAGTGACAAGTGATTTTTCTAAGAAATGACATGTGTTACTAGTGCTTTTACGGTCAATTGTGCAACCAGTAAAGTCCGTATTAGAATAACTAATCATTTCAAAAAATGTGAACTTAGGATACCATAAGCCTATATCTATTGTGCTAACTAGATATCTTAGGATTCTTTTTACGACAATTAAGTGTGATTCTTTAGGACATGGTTGATAACGTGCACACATACATACGCTAAACATTATGTCAGGCCTACTTGCAGGTAAATAAAGTAAACTACCAATCATACCTCGGTAGAGTTTTGTGTTCACCGGTTTTCCTTGCTCATCTTTGTCAAGTTTAGTTGAGGGACTCATTGGAGTTCCCAAAACTTTACCATCTTTCATCTTGAAACGCTTGAGCAACTCACGTACGTACTTCGATTGGTTTATGAAAGTTCTATTATTTGCTTGCTTGATTTGGAGTCCAAGAAAGAAAACGAGTTCTCCCATCATGCTCATCTCAAACTCCTTTTGCATGTATACAGAAAACTCCTTACACAAATTCTCATTAGTAGCACCAAATATGATATCTTCTACGTATATTTGCACAATAAGCATGTCTTCATTATTTGTTTTGATAAATAAAGTTGTGTCTATTTTTTCTCTTGTAAATTCATTTTCCAACAAGAAATTACTTAGTCTTTCATACCGAGCTCGAGGAGCTTGTTTTAAGCCATACAATGTTTTTGTTAATTTAAATACATGATTTGAATAATTATAATCTTCAAAACCAGGTGGTTGTTCAACATACACTTCTTCATTTATAAAACCATTTAAGAAAGCACTTTTTACATTCATTTGAAAGAGTTTAAAATTCTTATATGATGCGTATGCTAATAACATGCGAATAGCTTCCATCCTAGCTACATGTGCATATGTTTCTTCAAAATCAATTCCTTCTTTTTGATTATAGCCTTGTGCAACTAATCTAACCTTGTTTCGGACAACAATATTATTTTCATCCTTTTTATTTCTAAAGACCCACTTAGTTCCAATTATTGTATTATCTTTAGGCTTAGGAACTAAATTCCAAACTTCATTTCTTTTAAACTGATTTAATTGTTCTTGCATGGCTATTATCCAAGATTCATCTTCTAATGCTTCATTTATATTTTTAGGTTCTTCTTGTGAAAGGAATGCAAGATGATCACAAATATTTTTCAATGAAGATCGAGTACTTACATCTCGTGAAGGTTCACATATGATTTTATCCATAGGGTGATCCTTCACTATTTTCCATTCTTTTGGTAGGTCTATATGTTCATCATCAACCTTGATGCTTTTACATTTGTCCTCCTCGATTTGCATTTTTTTCATTATTTTATTAATGTATAAATCATCATCCACTTGAATCTTAAAAGAGAAAGGGTTAGCTTCATCAAAAATTGTATGAATGGACTCAACTAATGTCATAGTCCTCTTATTATATACTATATAAGCCTTACTATTTGTAACTTATCCAAGGAATATTCCTTCATTAGAATAAGATTCAAATTTTTTCAATTCATCTTTGTCATTTAAAATGAAACATTTACATCCAAAAACATAAAAATAGAAAATGCTGGGCTTTCTACTATTCCATAGCTCATAAGGAGTTTTGTTTAAGCGATATCTTATAAAAACTCGATTCATTACATAGCAAGCAGTATTAACTGCCTCGACCCAAAAATATTTAAGAAATTTGTCTTCATTTAACATAGTGCGTGCCATTTCTTATAAAGATTTATTTTTTTTCTCTACAACCCCATTTTGTTGAGGAGTTCGAGGTGCAGAAAAATTATGAAAAATTCTGTTTTGGTCACAAAATTTTTTAACATTTTTTGTTTTTAAACTCTCCTCCTCTATCACTACGAATGTGTAGAATAGAATAGCACTTTTCATTTTGAATTTTCTTACAAAGTTTAGCCAACACATGACATACTTCATCTTTTGTTGCAAGAAATAAAATTCATGTATATCGTGAAAAAATCATCAACAATAACAAAACAGTATGTTTTCTCTCCAAGACTTTGGGGTTTCATAGGACCAAACAAATCAAGATAAAATAATTGTAGAAGCCTATTTGTAGAAATTTCTTATTTATTTTTGAAACTCGTTTTGGCCAGCTTACCAAATTAGCAAGCATCACAACCCTTGTCTTTAATAAATTTAGTTTTAGACAAGTATTTGACCAAATTTTTCTTGACAAGTTTGGATAGAAGATTCATACTTGCATGACCTAACCTCCTATGCCATAACCAACTAGTGTCATTTATACCAGAAAAACATTTAACATTTTGAGAATGTAGATTTTCAAAATCGATAGTGTAGACATTTTAAAATCTCTTTGCAACAAATAAAACTTTATTATTTTCTTTGTTTTCAACAACACATGTATCATGCAAAAATTTTACACTATAACCTTTATCACATAATTGACTAATACTAAGGAGATTATGTTTGAGACCATCGAAAAGAAGTACATTATCAATACATAGGGAAGAATCCTTATCGACCTTATTTATACCAATAATTTTATTTCTTGCGTTGTTTCCAAATGTTACATGACCTCCATCTTTAGATGTTAGGGTTAAGAATTTAGTCTTGTCACCCGTCATATGTCTTCAGCATCCACTATCCAAATATCATATTTCTTTTGATGATGAGGATCTCAAGCATACATACAAAACAATTCAAGTGATTTTCTTTAGTAATCAAATCTTTTTGGGTCCTATAGGATTAGTCTCTTTTATTCGCCAAACCATTTTTGTGACCCCATTATTTCTTTTTAGTGGACAATCAAATTTAATATGTCTTTTTCTTTTGCATTGAAAACAAGTTACATTTTCATAAGCATTTTTAGAAATTGTGTTTGAAAAGCTTTTTGATTCTTTCACAAAATAATTTTTGGATTTGAGTTTTACTTCTCTATTGTATCTAATTCCTTCTTTGTTTAGTGATTTTCTTTGTGCTCCTAAAAGTTTTTCAAATTTTTTTTTTCATTTGTGAATTTATAAATAATTTTTGAATAGTCTTCTACTTTTCTTTTTAGTTCACAAGAGATATTATTTTTAATATTTTTACCTTTTAAGTTTGTGAGATCTTTTCTTAACCTATCATTTTCTTTGTTTAAATTTGAAATCTTATTTTCAAAATTTTTTGTTAATTTATCAAATTTAACCTGTAAAATAAGTTTTTCTTTTTCCAAATATTCAATTTGTAAACCATGCTATTTAGAAATGATTTCTTTTTCATTTATTGCATTTTCATTTAACAGTTTTAATTCCTTAATTTCTTTAGAAAAACTTTTATTTTTATTTTTCAATTTTAAAGTTTTCTTTTCCAATTTTAAAAGATTTTTATACAAGTTAAATATTTCATTTTTACGTTCTTCGTATGAAGGCATGGAATAAGAAGAGTTAGATTCATTACATGAATTTGAATGGGAGTTTACCTATTCATCTATACTTGCCATCAAGTAGAAGTTGACCATTTCCTTGTCGCTAGAGTTAGTGTTTGACTCGTTTGAATATGAGTCATCCCACGTGGTTGCTTTCATGACTTTTTTTTTCTTCTTTGAGTCATTTTTGAGTAAAGGACATTCCGGCTTGATGTGCCTAGTCTTGTTGCAATTGTAGCAAGTGACTAGTTCTTTCTTGAGGTTTCTTTTGCCTGAGTCTCCTTTATCAAATTTTGTACCTCGAAATCTTCTTGAAAGCCTTTTGTCTCGTTTGAGAAATTTTTCAAATCTTCTTATGATGAGGGCCATGTCATCATCATTGATTTTCTCGTCTTCATCACTAGAGCTTTGTTTTGAAGCCTTGAGGGTAATAGACTTTTTGGCTTTACTTTGTTCGTTGACTCTCTCATTTATCTTGAGCTCGCATGTCAACAGTGAGCCAATTAATTCACCCAAGTTCATCACCCTTAGATTTCTTGCCTCGGATATGGTTGTAGTCTTAGCTTCCCATATAGGTGACAAGACTTTGAGTACTTTCCTTAAAAACTCATGATTGGTAAATTTTTCCAAATGCATTAAGAGAATTTATAATATGAGTAAAGCGAGTGTACATGCCAGATATAGTTTCTTCTTCATGCATCTTAAAGCTTTCATACTCACTAATTAATCTATCTATTCTAGAGTCTTTAACATCTTGCGTGCCTTCATAAGTTATTTTTAATTTTTCTCATATTTCTTTTGCACTTTTACAAGTTATTATTTGATTATATTCATTAGCATCTAAAGCACAATATAACGCATTCATAGCACTAGAGTTTATTTGTAATAGCTTCATATCATTTTTATTTATTTCTTCTTCTAATTTAGGAATCTCTCTACCTTCTACAGTTTTGATGGAAGTGAAGTTACCTTGCACGATTACCTTCCAAGCTCTTCAATCCATGGTTTGAATGAATATTTTTATTTTTTATTTTCAAAAGGTGTAATTAACACCACAAAAGATTGGAGGCCGTGTGGATGACTGACCTTCTCTAAAAGGGGATACACCAATACATGCCATAAATCTTTTTCACAGAAACTTGTTAAGAATAATGTGTTAGACTATGATACCAATTGATAGTATGTGTGTAATCCTAAGAGGGGAGTGAATTAGGTATTTTAAAAAAAATTTAGATCAAATATTCAAACACAAGTGTATGATTTTTACTTTACAAGAATATTACTTATCTAAATCACAAGTAAATTTGTATTGAACTTATAAACAAAACTTTTGTTGAAAAATTTAAGTACAAGTGTAGATTTTAATTTAAAACTTCTTGTTAATCAAATACAACACTATACTCTTTTTTCACAATTAAAGTATAATCTTTATTTCTCAAATATGACTTTTAGATTACGATTTTAACTTGACAATATTTCTTACAAAGTAAAATGAAAGGATTCAAAAACTTTCTAACTTTAAAAAAAATATTAAAAAATGCGAGAAATAAAAGATTCAAGTATAAGTAAAAAAAAAACTTTTCTTGTTTTAACAATTTATAGCTTTCAATTTTAATTTGCAAGTAGACTAGATTCTTGATAGAAAATTAAAGTGCAATAAGATTACTTGCAAAATGAATTAATCAAATGATGAAATAAATGATGAATAGTTTGGGTGAAAACGTGTGTGATGAGAAGCAACAAAAAATAAATAAAAATGAACAAGCTAGAAGATGAACACCACGATTTTTACATGGTTCGGCACTACAGTCTACGTCCTTGTCTCAAGCCAACCGCTATGAGAATTTTCTTACTACCTCTCATTCAATAGGCGGAGGTACCTCTCTCCTTAGTTTAGGCGGAGTAGCCTCTTCTTGAGAATGTACACTTTTCAAGCAACCCAATTCTTGTAGGCGGATTAGCCTATTTTGAGAAACGCTTTTTTAAAATACAATACAACAACAAGAATGATATGAGAGTGTACAAAGAACGCTCCTTGGATGAGCAAATGAGTACAAACAATGAAAACTCCAAACTCACTTCTCAATAGAATATGATTATGAAGCTCAAAAAGAATTCTAATGAATTTTTCTCTAAAAAATATGTATGAAAGACTCAAGATTTTGAAGCACAAAGAAGTAATAGAATGAGAGATATTTAAGAGGCTTTGAATGATTGAAACAAGAGCTCAAGGCCTCTATTTATAGGCTCCAAATTCAGACTAACTGTTGGGCTAAATAGGAAAATGTCAAATTAGCCGTTTTCAGCAAAAATTTAAATTTTAAGCTGTTCAGTCGACTGGAGAATGATGTTCGGTCGACTAGACTTGACTTCAGTCGACTGGACTAAAAGGTCGGTCGACTGAACCAATTTGGATCTGAAAAATCATTTTTGGTAGCTCACTCAATCGACTGGGGAAGGAACATTAGTCAACTGGACATACAAAAATTCAGATTTTTGGTTTTCTATAAAGGTTTGATCTTTTCATGCTTTGGAAAAATATTTTTAAGATATTTAGGATTCCTATGAGCTTCAAACACACATATCCATGAGTTATATGAGTGTACATGGATCCTACAAATGAAATTTACAATTTTGTGCTTCAAGCCTTCAATATCTGAACTCTTTTGCATTTGTTCCAAAAACTTGTCGCCAAAGGGTTTAATTTAAAGTTATGCTTCATAGCTTCCACTTGGTATCTTGATTTGTGCAAAGCATTTTTTTCTTGTAAACATATTCAATTTGCACAATTAGAAACATAGGTTTGTTATCATCAAAATCGGTTATTGAAACCTTGTTAGGCAAACATTTAGGTCCTCCATTAATTGGGCTCTTCTCCAAATTTACCACCGCAGTGGGATTAGGTCTGCCGAATTAGACTCTTCTCCGAAATTACCCAATTTGCCCGTATTATAACTCAAGGAACATAGAATCAAGGAGATACCAAAACCAAAATGCCAGTGACGAACCCATGATGCCTAACAGTATTCATGATAAACCATTTTAAACACCGAAAACGTACCCAGGGTGTCACGTCCCAAAATCCAAGATCACGTAAAACACCAAACAAATCACTAGTTTATAAAAAATAGGACTTTTACTGATAAACAACCATCCAAATAATACAATTTTGGGAATAAAAGAGTACCCCAAGTTTACTCTCAGAATTACATGCAACATGCTCATACAATTATAATATACAGTCTCAAGGCTTACAAAATATGCCTTCAGAAACATGCGACATATATCTAGCTACATGCTCTTATAAGAAAAGGGAAAACTATATACTAGTCTGCCAACCACCACGGCACAGCTAGATCAACTCTTCATGATCATCAACACCTGAAAAAGATTTTAACAAATCCCACTACGTGAGCAGAAGTCCAATAAAAACAGACTATGATGCAGTAAAGCATGATATGCAATCACAAGCATAAAGTAAAAGGTTTTACCACAGAAAATCCCGAACTATCAACGTGTACACACGCACGCACGCACACGAATCACTGTCACACCCAAGTGATTCTACCATCTCGTGGTATCAAAATCTAGGCACCGATATCGTGCGGGCATATAGACCCAAGTAACGCTACCATCCACCTGGCCATACAGGCCCCATGGAGTAACGGAACCTTCTATACCCCGACACGATCAGCGTCCTTTCCCGGTTCACTAGCCAGCGGGCAGAGAAACCCATTCTGCGCAGTTTTTTGGTCTTTCACCGAGGAGCAACTCGTACCCAAGTTAACAAGATCCGAGGATCATACAGTCCTTTTTGATTATCACATCAAAACCAAAAATACACGCGTGAGTCCAAACCATCAAGGTTCCTCTCACCAAACCCGCAACACTGTGAGTCCAACCCCAAAGGTTCCTCTTACCAAATCCATACGCCCCGTCACTTGTAATATACTAAGAAAAGCATAAAACAAGCTTTCTATCTGTATAAACATGGTTTAAAACATACAATATGCTATGTAGGCATTTTTAACCTATAGAAAAGCATAAAATCGCACGTAGTACCCTTTAAAGACAACATAGTCTAGGATTCTACCTCGGTGAGTCGAAACTCGAAGCCTCAAAATCTGAACCACGTCAGAAAAAGAATCTGTTCGATTGAACACGAAGCTAGCAGCGTGAATAGCAGGGATACACAAGCTGATCGTAAAAAACTAGTCTCGGTCAACACAAAATTGTAGAGAGAAGGCAGAGAGAATGGAAGAAAAAGCTTTTTCCCAAACGTCACAGCCCCTGGAATACTTATAGGCTCGTCAAAAACCACGGTCCAGTCGACTGAAGTGGTCCCTTCTGTCGACTGAAGGAGTTCCAAAACTCCAGAACTCTTAAACCGCCACTGTTCAGTCGACCGAACTCCCTAGTTCAGTCGACCGAACAAAAAAAACTAGGTTCAGTTGGCTGAGCTAACCCCTCCAGTCGACCGAACCTCAGGGCAGAAGCGTATTGATTTATGCTTCGATTTTACAAGCTACAAACCAACCCAACCCAACAAACTTAAACAAGGTCCTAGAAAGCGTAAAGCACATCTACACATGCTGTTATACAACTCTAAAGCATAAACCATGCATCGATGATATACATAACATGAAAGAAACACGTCAACATGTATGTATATAAAGAATAAAACGGTACAGGGTCTCACACAGGGTGTAAAAGGGGAATATATCCCAAAATATTTTCGAAAAATGGCAACCAGGGACGCTCTAGATTTAGAACCAAGAAGAACAATTCAATACCGTCCATCCCAACAAGGATGTACACAAATGGACTCCAATATGCCAGGATAGAAGTGGCAATGTCAATGACGTATAATATGGATCTCAAATACAATAATCTATGGCGTGGCATCAACTAGCATGGCAAGATTCATAGTACAACGCGCAAAGTATAAAGTACAAGTATGTGAAGCACAAGCCACGATTCTAAAGATATGATTCAAATATGATAGCATGAGTTCTAAATCATCATACATTCAGTTAAAAACACTAATCAACTAATTCAAACCAATAAGCATATAAAAACTCGGGTCTCGTAATAAAAGAGTAATCAACATACATTTAGCAACTTCTAAGGTCAAAAATCAAGTATTAATTTAAAAGGGACGACAAAGTTTTGGGGTATCTAGATTTAGAATCAAGTTATGATTTTTTAACATCATTTATACAAAATTATTTTCTACAATTCTCATATTTAACACTAAGGCCAAATCCTAAGGCAAATGGGTGAATATTTTATCCTAAGCAAAAACGGTTCAACACTTACTCCAAATATTAACCAAAATTATGTTTTTGTTGCTCTTGGTTTTGGGGTATCAAATGAAGTCCAGATGAGCCAATTTTTTTACTATGTCCTAGTTTAACATATCTCCTACAAGTTTCTTGTTCAGAGTTAAGGGTAGTTATTTGAAACAAGTTAGACTTTTTGGCAATTTTAAAAATTAGGTTTTGTCAGCCGTCAAAACTCAACAGAGCCGGTTTTGGACAGAGGGTTTGAAATGGTTTTAGGGTATCATCCCTAGGCTTTAAGTTCTGATTTTTGGGTAGAACATAATTCAATATGTTAGCTACAATGTTCATGTAGACCACTGCTGGAATAGGACACTAAAAATAGGGGTTTTGAGCTATAAAAAAATTTGTAACAGAATGTTCCTTGAGGGTTGAAAGTCAATAGAGATTTTAAAAGGGCTTTGACCTATCTAACCTCAATATTTTGTTCTCCTTTTTGGTGGGTAGATAGATATACATATTTTCTACAACTTCTATGTTTCGATATAAGTTTGGATCGCACTCTAAACTAGGGTTTTCAAATCAGTAGTGTTGACTGGTCAAAAAATGACACACTTTGGTAAAATTGCAATATCTTGAGTTTTAGTTATGCAAATGAGTTGAAATCAATTTTGGATGAAATATAACACAAAAAGATAACTATGGAGATAAAAATAATACTTATATCAGTTTTCTACCTTGAGTTATGGTTTTTCAAATCTCATGGTAGAAACCTCAAACTTCTCAAAATTTAAGCCTCTTAGAAGGGTTCAAGTCCTCTACTTATGTGACGTTTTTGTTTCATTTTCTTTGCATGCTTGTGTTTTAAGCTTTAATATCAAGACTCCAGCAGACTTAGATGTCATCAAACTCAAAGATAACAATATACAACAATATGTCATATCATTCAAGAACACAACAGTCCCAAATTTGTTACAATGACGCCTTTTCGGTTTGATTTCGGTTCTTGATTTTTAGAGTGTTTAAAGGGATGGATTGAGGGATATTTTGAGGGATATTAGATACAAGATTTATAGGTTTTTCTTACTTGTTTTGAGAGATCAAAGAAGGGTAGAGGGTTGTTAGAGACTTAGCTTTCGAAACCTTCCTCGGTTTCTTCCTTTTCCTTCCTTTTCTTCCCTTTTCTTCCTTAAACTCACTCAAGCTCTCAAGAACACTTTGAATTTGGTTTCCTCCCTCTCTTGAACGAAATTATGAAGGGAAGAAGAGGGTGTTTGGCTTGGTTTATGTTAGCCCAAGAGCTTCTTATTTTGATTTTGATGATTTTCATAATTCATTATCTATGAATAAATGTCTTTAAATTAATAATATTTCATATTTTCAAAATGAAAGTGTTAACACATTTTGAACAATTAAAGTTGACACATTGGCCGAAAAGAAAATGATTTTTATCTCAAAAAGTTCAAACACTTAAGAATTCTTTAAATAGAATTTTGTGTGTTGATCTTAATTGAAAACTAAGTCAAACACTCTTAAGGCAAAGTATACTTGAAGTCTATCAAGTGTGTCAACACCAATTGATCAAATGCTTTGACACCCTAACTATGTTTCAAGTTGATCTTTAGGTACCAAAATGTTAGTGTCAA
>JAULJZ010108579.1:0-11614 GCA_032270985.1 Heliamphora pulchella
AACCGAGTCCTGCAAACGCAGTTTCCTTAAGAATGATTCACCGCCTACCGAGGGTGTTGTAGGTTTTCCACCGGCGTTACTCTCCTTGGATAAAACGGTTACACGATCGTTGGAACACCACCAAGGATCGGCTACGAACGTACTCTGTCTGTCTTTCTCTCTCTTGCAGTTTGCTATATAATCTGAGTTGTATCTCTCCTTTTTCACCTCTACTGTCTTCCCTGTAACTTTTGCTCTGTCTGTTTTTCTCTGTATTTCTTTCTCTGTGGGATGACAATATATATAGGCCTTCCATCATGGAGGAGTTTTTAGGAGAATCAATAGTCATGAATGGTATTAATTTTCTGGATTCAATTGCTAATTGAATGGCCAATTCAATTGCAATTGAATTCTGGAATTCAATAGCCAATGAATTCACAAAAATTCTAACAGGCCGGTCATCGCTGATTCAGGAATAAGTGTATAGTTATTTTTTTAATTTATGAAGGAAAAGAATCCAACGCCTATAAATAGGTTTGATTGTAAAGGATTCAGAATTTTCAACATCCGACGAAAGCTACTTTATTTTTTCATACTTAGCTTTGGATTTAGAATTTTAATTTCCTTGCACTATAAATCTTTCATTTCCTTAGCAATAAAATCTTTCTTTTACTTATGTTCAAGTTCTTGTACTTAAGTTCAAACTTCTCCCAATGAAATTCTAAAACAAAGTATCAAACCACAATAGAGTTATTTCATAAGAATTCTCTGTCGATCTCTACGAAAAATTTGTTTGATTGGTTAACAATAACAAAAATATTGTTATCACGGAAAGTAAAAAGGAAATTAACAAATAGAAAAGGTATCTGTGTGTATATATACATATATATAGCGTTACACATTAATTAGGACTAAAACTCTCTAAAATATTAATAACTTTTAAAAATACAATCTTATAAAATAATTAAAAAAATAGACAAGACTTATGCCAAAATAAGCATCCAAATAGGATCCTTCACTAAATACATTAATTTTTAATGAAATACCATATTCTTGTATTATGAAATACCATATTCTTGAATTTTCATAATTCTTGGTTAACATATTTTATTTTGATAATTTAATTTTTATAAAATACATTTATTATGTGAGCTTTCATTTAGTATTTTTACACAACACATCACGGAGTACAAACACTAGTATTTATGGAGTCCAAAAGAGTACACTTCGCAATGGGTTGTCATAATTTCATTTTTTATATTTTACTTGCCTATTTATTTTTATTATTATATTATTGTTGCATGAATTTTAAGTATAAAAAATCCTTTATCTAAAGGAAAGAATAAGAAAAGGATTGCGGGTGGCGTTTAAAATCCCAGTTGAAGGATAAATTATTCTATAAGTAAAGAATACGGCTTTGGCATAATGATGTAGTGTGTTCATTTAATATTTGTATGACATTTGTTCTTTTAATATAGATTCATGTTGATATGACATTATCTACGTTTTTTCTTAATATAAAATTAATCTCTAAAATTATAAAAATATAATATGCATATAGATTATAAATACATTATTTCAATATGTTAACGTGACATTTTCTACCTTAAAATAACTCCTCGAGTTGATGAACTAGTGGTGTAAGGAAATAGTTCAACTTATGTGGGTAGATTAATGGGACTAGCGTGAGGGACATGGGAAAGAATCTCCCTTTTTGGAAGGCCATTTAATGGAGCACTTTGTGTTGGCATCCTATCCCACCTTTTCAAATTCATTTGCAAATTGAAGTAAGTTACATTGATGCAAAGTATGTACCTTTTGTATGTAGGATAATATATACTTTTTTTTTGATAACATTCTTTTCTTTTATTAATGTGAGAGAGGAGTACAATAGTTGAACCACAAATTGTCGGAGAAAGGACAAATCAACACAATGACATTTTACAAGTTTTTAATGAGTTATAAATACCTTTAAAATCAGTTGAAACCCAAAATGTCGAACTTGTCGACGACGTCCACCGGAGGAGAAGCGGCAATCGCATCTTCACCGTACTTTTCCTGCGGATCTGATCGAAGAACACCCCGAACTCCTATTGTGAGGAGAGAAAATGCCCACACCATCGACGGGAAGACAACCCCCATACATGGGGAAGGTATAAAAAACACCAAACAGACATGAAAAACAAAGAAAAAACAAAATAAAGCAAGATAGACAAATCTCGACATAACAAAAATACAAAAGAAAAATGAGCAAGACACACGCCTAGACGAGAGAACGAACCACCACGGAGCAGATCTAGCCAATCTACGAAGCAGATCTGGTCGGAGCACGGCTCTCGGAGTAGATTTGGCCAGAAAACTACGCGCATAACAGATTTAGCCGTTATAATATTCTGTCGGAACAAATCTGCCCAACACATGCACAAAAAATGTAATTTATTTATGTGCCGAGAAAATCACGAGAGAGAGGGGGTTTGAGACGGCGGAAGGAGGACTGGCTCCTCCTCCTCCCGCCGGCCAATTCTACTGGTAAGAGAGAGAGAGAGAGATAATCTATACCTTTTCAACATCCCAGAATAGAAAAAATTTTAAGATAAAAAGTACTTTTTGCGTCGACAAATGAGTCAAGGCAAAAAACTCGAGACAAAAAATATTTTTTCTCGTAGTGTAAGAGTTACTGGAAAGCACAGTAGTTCGTACGATTAGACTGTGTTTTAATCGTGAATTTATGCAAGAAATTTTATGAAGGAAAATAAATTTTTAATAAAAATAAAAATGAGCTAGTGATACATTATTTATAAAAATGCCATTCTTCATTAGGCTCAAACTAGGGGTGTACAATGCCCTCGTGACTTATGCGCCACCCGAGGTCAACCTGAGCCCATTAATGTAACGAGTTGGCTCGCCCAGTCAAGGCCTGAGCTCGAAGCTGAGCCTATTGGCCCAAGAAAAATACAAAAAAAGATTTTACTTTGCAACATTATTAGTTACATTTTTTTACTTTTATTTTTTGGTTTTAGGGTTATTTATATGTACTTTTTTTTTTTAACTTTTTGTTCATATTTTTTAAAAAATCATGTTTGGTCTTTTTGAATTTTTTATTTTTAATATTATTTGATAATATTTTAATTGTGTTTGCTCAATATACATATGAAAAAGCCGTAAAAAGCAACTTTAAGGTTTTGTAAAGGCTTTTTTTACCAATTTTAGTGAATTATTTTCAATTCTAATCAAAACGGCTATATTTTTAAATTTGTTTAATCATAATGAATTAAAAAAGTAAAAAATTTAGATCAATAAAATATTTTTTTAGAAAAGACGAAAAAAGACACAAAAAATGTAACAGGAAAAGCTGTCCAAAATAGTAACGGAACTTCTGGAGGCATCGTACCAAATTAGATATTTTTCATAATTTTATTGTGAAAAATATTTTGTTTCAATGTAACAATAAAAAAGTTTATTTTAAAAATATTTTTCAAGTGTCAATCGATCAAATACTAAAATATAAATTTAAAAAAAAAATTTTATATAAAAATTATTTTATTAAAAAAATATTTTAGATTGAAACCATCAGAAACTAAGCCTAAGTCTAACAATTTGATTACTCAAGTCTAACAATTTAATTACTCGAGTAATCAAATTCTTGAGTCTGAACACTTACTTCGCAATTACTTCTGATGAACACGAGGCACCATCATGAACGACAGTAACACAGAATATTAATTTTGACGTTTGGTCTAGCACTATTTATACAGATTTTTTTTTTCATTTTAATAAACAAAAAAATGTATTTTTTTAGATTTATTGGTCACGAGTGTTAAAATTTAGAGTTCTAATTATATTTGACAACTCTTAAAATATACCCAATTTGATTGTATTAAATTTTTTAAATTGTATTAGAATTAGAATTCTATTAGGACTTAAATAGTCTTTACCTGTTTGGGATCAATAGTAAAGTTAACTTTTTTTTAAAAGTTGAACTTTTAAATTGAATTATTTGGAATCATTGCACGATTTTCAAGGCAACTAAAAAAAATAAATTCTTTTTTTTTCTTTTTTTTTTCTTCTAATATATACTTTTTCAATTTATCTCAAATACTCTCACTTTTTTTATTCTACTTTTTTTTTCAAAAAAGTTAAAACTCTTAAAAGTCAAGCTTCAAAACTATCCTAAATAGACACTTAGTAAATTTTCTTTTACATTAATTTAAACAATAATATTTTTTATATTTTTTTCGTTATGAGAAATTAGAAAAGTAAAAAAATTGACCAAAAAATAAAAAAAGATTTCATATAAGATGAAAAAGCCTTAAAAAGCTTTTTTAAGTCTTTTTTTGTTTTTAGTGAAATTCTTTTTACGGTAGTTCAAATAATGATATTTTTAAATGTTTCCTTTTACAAGAAATCATAAAATTAAAAAAATAACTAAACAATAAAAAAAATTATATGAGACGGAAAAAGCCTTAAAAAGTCACTTTAAGGCTTTTTACATGCTAGCTTTTTTCCAATTTTAGTAAATTTTTTTCTAACTCTAATCAAAATGACTATACTTTTAAATTTGTTTAATTATGATGAATTAAAAAAGTTAAAAATTTGGACCAAAAAAATAATTTTTTTAGAACAGACAAAAAAGGCAGAAAAAAGAGTCACAAGAAAAACTATCCTAAATGGTAACAAAACAAAGCTCGAGGAGGTATCAAACTAGATCCAGATAAATTTGTTGTTAAAAATACCTTGTTCAATCTAATAATAAAAAAATTATTTTAAAATTAATCTTCAAATGTCAACCAAACATAAAAAAATAAAATTAAAAAAATATTTTTTTATAAAAATAATTTACACAAAAAATATTTTATTAATTTTTTTTTACATTGAAACGAACGAATTCCAAGTCTAGCAATTTGATTACTCGAGTAATGAAATTCTTCAGTGTGCACACTTCCTTCACAATTACTTCTGAATTCCAAGTCTAACAATTTGATTACTCGAGTAATGAAATTCTTCAGTGTGCACACTTCCTTTGCACACTTCCTTCACAATTACTTCTGAATTCCAAGTCTAACAATTTGATTACTCGAGTAATGAAATTCTTCAGTGTGCACACTTCCTTCACAATTACTTCTGAACAGGGGCACCGACGACAAGTAATTATTTAGTGTTATTAGAGTACCTTGTCAAAAGTTTGGATAGTTCTCTTATTTAATATGGTAGTAATAAATTTGACGATAAGAACAACATAATAACTTATTTTTGTTGAATAGTTATAGTGACCCATATTGTACAAATTGTTATTATTTATTTGTTAAAAATATTACGTAACATCGTCTACATAATATTCAAAGAGTACCTAATAATTTTCTATGGACGAGAGTAACATAGAATATTACTTTATGATGTTTGGTGTAACATTATTTATGCAGTTTTTTTTTCTTCTTTTTAGTAAACAAAAAATATATACTCTCTAAATTTCTCTCGTCACGGGTGTTAAAATTTATAGTTCTAATTACATTTAACAACCAAAACCCAATTTGATTGTATTAAAGTTTTTAAATTGTATTAGAATTAGAATTCTATTAGGACTTAAATATTTCAAGAACAGGAAATTCCATGGCATTGGATAAGATGAGACAAAGAGAAAGTTATTTTACTTTAACAAAGAATATTATTTGTGACGTTTGGTCTAGCATTATTTATACAATATTTTTTTTCTTTTTAATAAACAAAAAATATATATTTTTTAAATTTCTCTCGTCATGTGTGTTAAAATTTATGATTCTAATTATATTTCACAACTCCTGAGATAAAACCCAATTAAATTGTATTAAATTCATTAAATCGTATTAGAATTAGAATTGTATTAAGCCATGTTTGATTGATCGAATTAATAATGAGAGAATATATTATAATCCCACTTGATAGTATTGAATAAATTATTAATATCATATTCTTTTAAACATTATATATCTTATATTTTGTGAAATTATTTATTTAATAGATGCATAATTTTTCTACCACTTTTCAAATTTAAACAAGAAAAATATAATTTCATTAGTTATATAATTCAATTTTATGTATAATTCGGTCAATCAAATATGCCCATAAAACTTAAATATTTCAAGAAAAAGAAAATCTCTGAACCTTTATATGGGGCGACACACCATAAAAGAAGCAAAGTTACCTATGGAAAAAGAAATTGCTAGGCTTACGGAAACCTTTGTGAATCTCATTAGTCATTCCTTTGTTTCTGTGTTTATTTTGATCTGTCTGTTCTTTTCTTTTTTTCCCTTTTGTCTTGATCAGAGGACTCAGGAAAGGGTAGGGAAAAGAAGAAAGGTGAGCAGCAGGTCTTCTTTGTTGTGGTTCTGATGGCAGGGCCTGCTGATAATCAGTTGGAATGTAAAGAGACGAACCATATCTCAACCATCTTAGCATCCGAGGGAGTCGAGTTTCTTCTCTATGGTGAAGAAAAGGTTAGGCCTTCAATCCGAGTATTTATTTATTTATTTATTTATTTATTTTTAATGCGATAATTTCCGGTTTAATGTTGGAATTTTGAAACCTACTTTTGGCAAATTAAAGTATAAAAAAATCATCAAAACTATTGACTCAATGTTTACTAAATATTGAATTTTTAAGTTCATCAATTTGAGTATTTAAATAATTCGATCTCAATTAATAACCACTCTGGCATCCTGCGCTGTGAATTAAAAAAAAAGATAGAATTAATTGACTTGACGAAACATGAGTTAATTGATCGAGAATTCGAAGAGTTCATTCAGGAACTTGACTTATTGGTTTTATTTTTAAACTTCGAAAAAGTCGTTTGACGATTAAAAGTTAGTTATAAATTAAAACTACAATGACAAAAAATTATACTGTTTGATTGCAATTTTTATTTTTATTTTTTCTAAAAAATTATCCAAAAATAGATAAAACGCGATGGTTAGCAATTTTCAAAAGATTGAGTTGGAAAAGGATCTAAAAATTGAAAATTCTAAAAACGATTTAAAACTATTTTTGCCTTTCTCTCTCTGTCAGAGGACTTAACTTGACGCACTAAGAAATAACTCTCAGCATTGATAGCAAAACGTATTTTGTCTTTTCAAAATTTCTTTTTGAGTGAATAGTTTTAGGATCTTCTCTTGTGCATTCAAATTCCAAATAAAGAAAAGAAAAACTTGAACTTCTCATTAATTGATTTGGTCCTGTACCAGGTGCCCATTGCAAGTGATGGCAAGACACTAAAATGCCTATTCTTCTCATCCAAGTGGTCCAGACCATGCAAAATCTTTGAACCCCGTTTGGTGCAACTCTACAACAAGCTAATGAAAATGGATAAAAAGATAGAGATTATCTTCATTTCCTTCGACAGCGACGAAGAAGGATTCAAAGAAAACTTCAAGAACATGCCATGGTTTGCAGTTCCCTTCAATGTAAATTTGAGCAAGAAGCTCAGCAAACGCTGCTGCGTCGATCGCATCCCAGCGTTCGTATCATTGGGTTTCGACGGAGTGTCAGCGGGAGAAGACGCAGTTGCGTTGATTGAAGAGTATGGTGTTGATGCATTTCCTTTCAGTAGAGAGAGAGGAGATGAGTTGAGAGCAATGGATGATGCCAAGCGCCAAGGGGGGAAGTTGGAGGAGCTTTTGGCTTTTGAAGGGGAAAAGTTCCTCGTTTCTCGACATAACAGAAAGGTAGATTTCGGTATATCGTTTTTGTTTTTGATTTTGTTTTGAAAACATAAGGTAGATTTCGGTATGCACACAATCTTTGTTGAGCTTGAGAAACAAATATTCAGTAGGTCTGAGATAGTTTTTTTTTTTTTCTCGGTTAACAGAAATTTATATCCATTACACAAATAAGAATAGTTTTGGACTTAAAGCATGACATAATTAATAAAAAGTCAACCCAAAAAAGAGACACAAAAAAAAACAAATAAATAACAAAGAAACTAATACTCATACTATAAAAACAATGCTCACACCCAAAACTCAAGCAAGACACCACCCAAATTTAGAGACCAACAAAACTCTAATAAGAGAGCTCTATTTTATTGCTCCGTGTCATAGATGCACCAAACACAGAACCCATTAGCAAATAGTAGCTCCAACACACATTTAAGAAAGAATTCAAAACACAGCAATTCTATCCTAGACTAACTATGCCGATTCAGCCATTCTAAAGAAACACAACAAAATTCCGAACTTCCAACCTCTTTACGTTTCCTGATAAAAACTTCATTGTTGAGATTCTCAACCCTTTCTCAGCCTTTTCTCAGCTTTTTTCGTGACCATCACAGTTGACATATAGATGTTTGAATTTATGTAGAAATTTTATTTAAAAATTACTTTTTAGAAATTTTATTGGAGTTTAGCAATTTTTTTTTCCAGGATTGACTCTCAATACAAAATTACCAAGTAGGAGGATCAGGAGGATCAGACTCCAACTTAGTATAAAAAATTAATTATGAGTTAAATAGGTAATTGACAATTACGTTTCTATATTAATCAATTCAAGTGTAGTAGTCACAAAATAGTGAAAAAGTATCGGATTCTTTTACGAATAAATCCTGAAAAGAGAATGAAGGCTAGAGTCGTATTCTCAGTTATCCTCAATATTTTTATCTTTCAAACCGAGCTCTTACCTTTCGTATTATCGTAGTGCACAATAAAAATGTATACATATAAGTAGAAAGAATTCTTCTACTAACACTTAAAAGTCTACTAACACTTTTATTTAAAAACACTATACACTCTAACTAAACATCATAAATTCATTTTTTAAACTAAAAAAATTATTCTCTTAATTAACACACATTAATAGAATGTACAGTGTTTTTATTTTAGTAAAAATGTTGGTAAACTTTTAAGTGTAAATAGACTTTTTGAACTAGAAATGTTTGGCCTAATTATTGCAGATTTGGGTATCAGAACTTGTTGGGAAGACAATTGGCCTTTATTTTGGAGCCCACTGGTGTCCTCCTTGCCGAGCTTTCACTGCACAACTTAAAGAAGCTTACAGCCAGCTCCTTACCACCACGCATCAAAGTTTCGAAATAATTTTCGTCTCAACTGATAGAGATTCTGAAGAGTTTGATCTCCATGCAGGTAGTAGTTCTATCGAACCAAGTAGATTACTGATATAATAATTTGGAAAAAAAAATTTAACAATGCAATTTAAAATATTTAAATCAAGTTATTAGTATTAGTTTATAAGTTTCTTTATATATTAAATTTAATAATTTTTATCTCTCATTAAATGTGGGATGAAGTATCATAATATCATCACTCAAATACGTAAAACTCTTGTGACGTAACCTAAGTTCTTTCTTTGGCTGAAATATGGATAGCAACCTATTAGCAGATATATAGCAATTCATTAGGTGTGTACACAAAGCATATAACTTTTAGGTGGGCTTTTACCCTTTTTGGTTGTCTCTATTCCTTTATCGATATCGTCACAAAGACCGTAATAGAAATTAAGATTAGCTCTGATACTATTTGTAACGATTTAATTAAATTATTGTCTTAATAAATTGAATAAAAAATCTAATAACGTGATCTAAAATAATTAAGCTAAGTTATTAGTAGTATCTCATAAATTTCTTCATATACCGGATTTAATTTTTATATCCCATCATTGAGTGAGATAAGGTATTTGCAATAGCAGCTGAGAATTTTTTCAGGCCTCAGGTTGAACACCAAAGCGAGTCTATCCTACTTATCCTTTCAATAATTTGGGTTTTTCGCAAGGACAATCTTTTTTCAAAAAAATTATGGATCTTGCATCAGAGTGGTATTTAAATTTTATTAAATTATGTATCCCAAAATAGGGTGGTTTTATATTTGGGTGCACCAAATACCGCTCTGTTTGGGCTAAATATCACGAATTTTGATTATTTTTGTTTTTTTAATTTTTTTTAATTTTTTGATTAAATATTTTTGTTTTTTCGAATCGTCTCGATGAGATGAATTCAAAATGTAAAAAATTTTAATCAAAAGATGAAAAAAAATCTACTAAAAATAAAAATAAGCAATATTGAATTTGATTTATTGGCTTATTTTAGCTTATTTTTATCTTTTCTGCACTTTTTTTTTATATTTTGATCAATTTTTTTTATTTTTTTGGTTCGTTTCGATGGAAGAAATCTAAAAGTATAATAATTTAATTAAACCTGTGTTTGGCCTAGCTTATTTTTGTGATTTTTTGGCTTAAAAGCGACAAAAAAGTCAACTGATTTAGCTTATGAAGCTTTTTTTTCACTTTTTTTTTATTTTTTCTACATGATTTGACATTAATTTTTTTACAAAAAAAAACTAAAAAATCTAAAAATCACTAAAAAAAATTAATCTAAACACAGACTAAATAATAACAAAATTTATTAAAAATAAAAATAAACAACATTAAATAAATAAGCAACTATTAGGTGTCTTATCATCACGTTATGTTTCTCCCATCTAATAATGGTTCGTTACGTGAATAGGTTTTTCACTTCCAAGGAGTTGAGCCTTCAAATCACACTAGTCAAACGTGTTCAATTATGAGGGGTTCTTCGAAATACCCATTTTTCTTACAATATCTTTTCATCCTTAATAACTTTTTTCTTTCATATTCTAAGTAAAAAGTATTACTTTATGAATGTCTCTTAACTACACGAATCAACAAATTATGCAACTTTTTACCAAAAGTCGATAAACTTTCCTAAAGGCAGAAGAAAGCATTTTTTTTTTGGTGTTAGAAACATAGTTTTTTCCTTCGTTTATGCACTTATTTTGGGATTTTGATATTGTAATTTTTTTAATAATTATTAGTTCGATAAATTAAAGAAGTAAAAAATAATAAAGGTTGTCTGGAATATTTTTGTTTGTACAAACAAAATTATTGGTCTGATTCCTTTCAAAATGGAGAATGCAAAACCTAAAATTTAATTATCAACTTTGGTAAAAAGATTTCTAAAACCGAAAGAAAATCTTAAAATAAAATTAAGGGAAAATTACACTGATTTCCTCTGAGGTTTCTGACAAAAAAAGAAACCTCCCCGTGGTTTCAAAAATGACACTAACTTCTCATTAAATTTAATTTTAACATCAAATGGATCCAACCGTTAAAATTTTTAATGAAAACTACCATCACAACCCCAAAATCACCCTCAAAACCACCCCATACCCCAAACCCCAAAATCACCCCGAAAACCACTCCATCCCCAAAATCACCCCCAAAATCATTTCACCCAAAACCACCACCCAAAACCACTGCACCACCCCCACCGCCCCCAAAACCACCACCACCCAAACCCATTGCCTCCCCAAAACCACTGCCGTCCCAAATCACCGTGCACCGCCCCCACGGCCATCCACAACCACTGTAGAGAGAGAAGAGAGAGAGAAAGGGCAAGAGAGAGAGAGAGAGAGCAGAGAAAGAGGGGTTGGTGGCGTGCTGCGGTCGGCGGTGAGAGGTTGGTGGCGACAGTTGGCTCTTTTGCTCTCTTTCTCTGCTCTCTCTCTTGTGTGTGTGTATATATATGTGTATATATATAATACTATATTATATTATATATTACAGAGATGAGAGAGAGGAGAGGGAGAACGCCACCGACCCCTACGCCGAATGCCATCGAACGCCGCTGCACACCATC
>JAULJZ010108601.1:0-11613 GCA_032270985.1 Heliamphora pulchella
TCATGCTTGGAAAAGGCAATGGCCTTTTCCTCAGAAAGGTTGACCTTAAAGTGTCGAAACACTTTGGTCAGGTACATTCCGTGTGGCAGAGATGAGTTTTTCTTCCCATGGGAGTGAAACATATGAAAAATGAAAAGAAAACCTAGATTAAGGTTTTTCTTTTCCAGAATACACCACATAATGAATATGTGCATGTAAGAGATATCACCAAATTTTCCCATCTGGGAAAGAAAAATGTGGTTCACCATATAGTGAAGGATCCTCATTTCTGGTTTGAGAAAATTAGCCTCGAGAGGCTTGAAGGGATCAATTTCATCATTTTCAAAAATAATTTTGACAGATTCTTCAAAAGAGGTTTTTGGCTGTGCCAAACACATATGTCACCAGGGGGAATGTCCAAAATTTCGAGCAGTGTGTGTTATTCCAAGTGAAAAAAATCAATCATTATGCAGTGATACCAAGATCAGTTAAAGATAAATCGATAGACAGATCGAGTCGGATCGACAAACCGATCAAGTGGTCTGTTCGGACTTGCATTTTATTTTTTGCTGCTAGGGTTGCGGCATGTTGTCAGATTGACCAGAAACATTTGAAGTAATAAGATACACTAGAGAGGCTCAAAAAGATGTTAAAGAGTATAGAAAGATTCTTAGTTTGAGACCAGAGATACAAAGAAATTGAGCGAGTTTTTTATAATCCTTATTATTTATAGTAGATTATTTATCCTTGCCCATGAACGTAGACAGGTAGCCGAACCAAATATATTCTTGTGTTTTTGTGGTTATTCTTGTTCTTTATTTACTTTGTGTGGATTGAGGTCTACGTGAGTATTTACTACCCAATCAATTTATGGGAATTTGTGTATTCAAATTTTAACATATTGAAGTGCACAAAAAAATACTATTTCACTCCTTTTTGTCTTAAAATCAAAAATTAAAAATTACCAATGAAGACCTTAGGCTATGTTTGATAATATTATTGTTTGTTTTTTATTGACCAAAAGTAGGAAACAAATATTATATATTTTTGAACGTAGTAAAAAAAAATGTTTTATAACTATAAACATGTTCAGTGCGGTGACCCATCTATCGTGTTTGCCTAGTAGTGTGTCGAACTTCTTTCCAATATTCTTTTATTTTTAGTTTTTTTAGTTAAAATATAATTTATTTTTGTCTCTAAGAACTGTTTTTTAGTAAAATTTTGCTTTTAAAATTTGTCATGGAAAAAAAATTTATAAGTTAAAAAAATAAATACAAATATTAAAAAAGTAAAATATGAAACTAAATTTTTTAAGTTCTCCCAAATGTTAAGCTAGCCACCCACTGGCAATCAATGACAATCAAGGAAGACAAAAGCAATTAATGAGAGACAAACAAAAGTCATAATGGGCGCCCAACTTCAATAAATTTTTTTTCTCAAACGCCAAAGATTAGCCGCCAAATCACCTGTCATTAATGATCTTGTCCCCCTCTCCTCTGCTATAAATGTATAAACTGCTCTGCTGTGGAAAAAGTGTAAGAAAGTGAGAATATCAGAGTGAGTGTGTGACAAATTAAGAGTGTTGTGAGTAAGAAGCGGGGAGGTTTGAGAGAGTTTTGTTACTCCTCTATAATTGTTTCTTTCGATATAGTGAAGTTCCTCTCCCTCTGAACGTCGTAGGCTAAGCTTAGCCGAGCCACGTAAATCTTGGTGTTCCTCGTGTTTGTGTGTTTACTTGTTTTGTGGTCCTCTCCGAACCCTACTAACTGGCATCAGAGCGTTTGGAGAGGTTTTTTGTCCACAATCCCAGATCTTTCTTGAAATTGAGTTTTTCGAAACCACCGTTTGATTATACCAATGTATAGATCTCGTCGAGATGATTCTGACAATATATTACATGTTGAAAATGGTGTTGAAACGAGCCCTCTAGCTTCATTTAAATTGCTTGGAAATTACAAAAAACCAAATAGGCCTTTCTCTAGTTTTTTTTGCAAAACAGAGAAGATAGTCACTGTTCAGCTGCATCAGCACTGGACCTCACGCCACATCAGCGCCAAGCCATATGTGGGCCCCACGCCACGTCATCTGCGGGCCCCACGCCACGTCAGTAGTGGACCCCCGCCTGCAACATTATCAGTGGGTCCTAGCACCATATCATCAGTGGGCCCCATGCCACATCAGCATTAACCCCCATTGACGACCATTCGAAGGTATGGGTTTATTACTTGAAACATAAATCTGATGTATTTGATACATTCAAGACATGGAAAGTTATGGTAGAAAATGAGATGGGCCAGAGAATCAAGAAGTTTAGATCAGACAATGGTGGCGAGTACGAGGATAATGAGTTCAAGAAGTTTTGCTATAACAAAGGTATCAGATTGGAGAGAACCGTTTCGGGTACACCTCAACACAATGGCGTAGCAGAACGTATGAACAGAACACTAACAGAGAGAGCAAGAAGCATGAGAATCCAGGTGGGATTACCGAAGCAATTTTAGACAGAAGCAGTCAGTACAACCGCCTACTTGATCAATCGAGATTCATCAGTACCGTTGGAGTTCAAAATACCAGATGAGGTATGGAGTGGCAAAGAGGTAAAACTTTCACACTTGAGAATTTTTGGTTGTGTTGCATATGTGCATATAAGTGACCATGCCAGGGCCAAACTTGACCCAAAGTCACAAAAATGCACTCTTGTTGAATATGGCGAGGATGAGTTTGATTATCGCATTTGGGATGACCAAGACAAGAAGATGATCTGATCTAGAAATGTTATATTCAAAGAGAAGGTGATGTACAAAGACCGGCACACAACATCCTCAAGTAATTCAGCAGAGGATGATCCCATGTTTGCAGAGCCGGATGATCCAGCAAATAGCACTGTGGCTAAGCAGGCAGTTGAGAGTCCTCAGGAGGAGGATTCCATTGCACAGAGTAGCACACAACATACAGATGCACTGGCACCTATATTTGTACCCCAGAGGTCTTCCAAGCCCCATGTACTGAATAGGAAATACATGAATTACTTATTGCTCGCTGATGGAGGAGAACCTGAATGCTATGATGAAGTATGTCAGGTAAGAGATTCTAGCAAGTGGGAGCTTGCAATGAAGGACGAGATGAAGTTCCTTATCTCCAACAAGACATGAGAGCTCGCCAAGTTACCCACAGGAAAGAGGCACTGCACAACAAATGGGTGTATCGAGTGAAGGAGGAACATGATGGTTCCCATAGGTACAAGGCACAACTAGTGGCCAAAGGCTTTCAATAGAAGAAAAGAATTGACTACATCGACATCGTCTCACCTGTGGTGAATCTGGCTACCATTCGGATAGTTTTAAGCATTGTTGCAGTAGAGGTGCTACACCTTGAGCAGTTAGACGTGAAGACTACTTTCCTTCATGGTGACCTAGAAGAGGAGATATATATGCAACAACTTGAAGGATTCTCTAAACAAGGAAAAAAGAATCTTGTATGCAGATTGAAGAAGAGCCTGTATGGTTTAAAACATGCCCCAAGGCAGTGGTATAAGAAGTTTGATGGGTTTATGCAGAAGAATGGCTACCACAAGTGCAACGCTGACCATTGTTGCTACTTCACGAGGTTTAAGTCCGGCTATGTAATCCTTCTACTTTATGTTGATGACATGTTAGTAGCAGGACCTGATATGGACGAGATCGGAAGATTGAAGCAGTAACTCTGAAGAGAGTTCGAGATGAAGGACTTGGGTTCAGCAAAACAAATACTTGGGATGAGGATCATCAAAGACGAGCAGAATGGTACTTTGCAGTTGTCTCAGGCTAAGTACATCAGTCATGTCCTGAAGAAGTTTAGCATGAGCAATGCTAAAGCTGTTAACACACCATTGGCTAGTCACTTTCGACTATCTAAGGACCAGTCTCCCAAGACAGAGGAAGAGAGGAACTTCATGGCGAAGGTTCCATATGCCTCAGCCATTGGAAGTTTGATGTATACTATGGTATGCACCAGACCAGACATTGGCCATGTAATGGGGGCTGTCAGCAGGTTCATGTCTAATCCAGGATGGGCGCATTGGGAAGCAATGAAGTGGATATTGAGATATGTTAGAGGGACTATTAACAAGTGTTTATACTTTAGAAAAAGTGAGTTTAGACTACAAGGCTATGTAGACTCAGACTTTGCTGGCGAAGTTGATCACAGAAGAAGCACTACTGGTTATGTCTTTATAGTAGGTGCTACTGCAGTTAGTTAGGTATCGCAGATACATAAGATTGTGGCGTTATAAACTACAAAGGCAGAGCATGTGGTAGTAACAGAAGCTAGCAAAGAGATGATTTGGTTACAAGGTTTGTTGGCAGAACTAGGGTTCAAGCAGGTGAAGAACGTTTTGCACAGTGACAGCCAAAGTGCGATACATTTGGCACAGAACTCGGCATTCCATTCAAGAACTAAGCATATCGGACTTCGTTATCACTTCATCAGATCACTGTTGGAAGATGGAGTGTTAGGACTAGAGAAGATCGAAGGAAACAAGAATCCAGCCGACATGTTAACAAAAACAATGACTTCAGAAAAGTTGAAGCAATGTTCAGACTCAGTGGGTCTCTTAGATCCACTGAAACCATCCAAAAGATGATCACTGCAGAGCACCCTAGTAGGGGATGCGGGCACTTCTTCTAGGGGATGCAGTCACTCCCTCCAGGGGGTGCAGTCGCCTAGAGAATAGAGCGAGTTCAAAGTAAGCAACACTAGATCAACAGTCACCAGTTTGCCACCACATGGTTGGAGGGGGTGATTTGTTAAACCAGTCACTCACGTGGTGGCATTCAATGGCAATCAAGGAAGACAAAAGCAATTAATGAGAGACAAACAAAAGTCACAAAGGATGGGTGCCCAACTTTAGTAGAAATTTTTTCCCAAACGTCAAAGATTAGCCCCCTGAAAATCATCTGCCATTAATGATCTTGTCATCTCTCATCTGCCATAAATGTATAATCTGCTTTGCTGTGGAAAACGTCTAAGAAAGTGGGAAAATCAGAGTGAGTGTGTGGGAAATTAAGAGTGTTGTGATTAAGAAGCTGAGAGGTTTGAGAGAGTTTTGTTACTCCTCTGTAATTGTTTCTTTCGCTATGGTGAAATTTCTCTTCCCGTGGATGTAGGCTAAGCTTAGCTGAACCACGTAAATCTTACTGTTCCTCGTGTTTGTGTGTGTTTGCTTGTTTTGTGGACCTCTCTAAACCCTAACACCAAACACCAAACACCAATGCACAGTTCAAATAGAACTCGTTAGATAATTAGTATAGATTGAATGAGATTAATGATGAGAAATTTATATGAATGTTATGAATGTGATTGAATTAGTAATAAGTTTGATTGATCTTGTAGTTTAACTTACTTTAGATTTGGCGATACATTAAATCATGACTTGTTTAATTATACACATAGAATTAAATTATAACTTTTTAATTTTATTCATCCATTAAATAAATATTTTTTTGCCAAATTCATTGCAACCAACACTAACAGCTTACCAAAAACCTGACAGAACCCTCATTCTTTCTTTCTTTGGCCCTATTTGGACTAAATTATAAGGATTTTGCTTTTTATTTTTATTATTTATTTTTTAATTAATTTTTTTAAATTTCTTCGATTAGAGGAACTGAAAAATTAATTTTTTTTATCAAAATAATAATAAAAAGTTTACTAGAGACAAAAATAAGCAACAACCTAATTTGGCTTATTTACACATCTTTTATATATATATTTTTATTTTGATCAACAAAATTATTTTTCCAACTCATCTTGATGAGAGGTGTCAAAAAAGTATAATATCAGAAGATGAAAAAGATCAACGTTGTATAAAAATAAATAAAATAAAATAAGCAATAAGTAATTATCCCAAACAAGGCCCTTTTCTTTTTTGTGTTAATAATATTGGGCCCTATTTTATGAACTTCATTAGGAATAAGTTCTAATCACTAGCTATCTATTCTACTAAATCTTTTTTTAAAATATATATTTAGTTGTTGACTTTTTTACCTTTAATGTATTAAAACATGATAGATAAGTGCACGGTCGTATGCAAAGATGAAAATTTTGTAAGTATACATATGTAAAAATGTTCTCATTTTTCACGAACATATCTAAAATATGAAAGTGAGAACTTGATTTTCTAAGTATAGGTTTTGACAAATGTCTCTTTTTTTCTCATTTTATGTGCTTCTAATGTTCTCATTTTTTGTAACATAGTAATGTCCTCGTCTTTTAATATAATTTTTAATTGGTTTTTGGTTGGCTATATTTGATTTTTTGATTATTTGATGAGTTTTTTTATTTAATTTGTTGCTGAAAATGAGAAATTGGTATCATGAAGGGCTTATTTTTACAACTGTTTTGATGTGGGAAATCAAGTTTTTGAAAGCAAATTCGAAAAAACTGTTGATAGCTGGACCGCTTGATGGACCGCTCGAGTGGTCTATCGAGCGGTCTTGTTAATATCTCAGTTTTTCTGTTTACAAGTTAAAATATTGTAACTGCAAAGAGACCACTCGAGCGGTTTTTTGACTGATCGAATGCTCTGGTTAGTTGGGTGATTTTTGTATCTTTTTGTTTAAAGGCCTATTTTCTAAAGGAGTATTTATTTAAGGGTTTAAACCTTCTTTTGTGTACTTTTTACTTCAAGTCAAGGTATAATTTTGTCAAAACAATTCTCTATTCGGGTTTTCCTCTTGTGAATCTTTTGAGTTTCTATGGTTACCAAATCGGGGCGTTACAAAATAAGTTATGAATGTGAAGTATTATTGCATTTTAAAAGTGGTTAGAATTTAAATAGAATAATCTAGAAGTTAGTATTTTGATTTGACTTTTTGGCTTTTTAGCTTTTTAGTTTTTTTATCAAACAGATCATGTTGTCTTTTTTGTGTTTTTAGCCAAAAAATCAAAAAATGCTAAAAATAAAAAAATTAGAGTTGACAAACAGGCCCTTAAAATGTTGAAACATCATATTATTTTACTAATAAAATAAAATACAATATTTTTTTCCAAATCACAAACTATTAATTTTACGTTTATCACTTGGATTGAGTTATGCAATTGCTTTTTAAGAAAAATGAAATCGTGGTTTTAAAATAATTAATCTTAACTCTATTGAATTAATTTGATTTAATTATATTAAATAACTAGGTTAATTTTTATTTAAATAATTAAAATTAATCTAAATTAAATCAACCTTGAATGTAATACGAATTGAACCAAATTCCCAAACATGCATTCTGCGAAGATGGAACCTATTCATATGTATACATTAATAAATGTATATGTACTATGCACTCTTCCCAGATGAAACTTATTAATTATATGCATAGTATATGCACCAGTACTGTGCTCAGAAACTAATTAATGGTGAGTTTGACACAGTTTGAATTATAATTTTTAATTTATAATTTAGAAAAAAATTTAAAAAAATTAAACAAATGTATTTATATTTTTATTTTGCATACAATTTCTGATTCTAAATCAGCAAATACAAATTATACTATTTTAAAAGTATAATTTTTTAATTTTAATAAATATTAAGAATCTACAAATACAAATATACTATTTTAGATTATAGATTATAAATTTTAATAAATTTTTATAATTCTTACTTAAAATGTTTTTTTAACTATTATCTATAAATTTCTAGTTTAAACTACCAAAAAAAGAAAAAACTTTAAGAGCTTAATTTTCTGGAAAATAGGTGGAATATAATTTAAAAAAAACACAAAACCTCCACATCGTAAAAGGTTACGTTCCTATGCTTATTATTTATTTTAAGTTTGTTTTTGTTGGTTTTTTACTCAAATTTTGACTTTTTAAAATTTGGTCTCGGGATATTGACCGCCCAAGCAGTTAAGCGGACTATGACGGAACAATTTCTAGCTCTGGCGGTAAGGGTTAAGTTTTGACCTAAGGAGTTTAATATATAAGAGTTTTATGATTCATAGAAACCCAAAAACAAAGCTAAGAGCGTTCATAGTTGTCTAATACTTAGAGAGGTTCATATTAGAGGCATGTGAGAGTATAGAGAGACACAGATTGGCTCAATTTCATGCCACAAATACATTGTAAAAAAGAGAGTGAGACTTTTAATCTATGTTTTGAGTATAGTGGATTATTTTTTTCTTCCGTGGAGGTAGGCAGCCAGCTGAATCACATAATATCTTGTGTTCTTGGTTATTTTGTATTTGTTTTTGTAGATTGAAGCCTACGTGAATTTTCGTTTGGTTACCTAAAATTTGTTGATCTTATTTTTAGGGATTTGAGCCTAAAAATCTCAACAAGTGGTATCAGAGTCGACGGTTGTTGAAGATTCAAGGCCGTGATGGAAGATCAAAGTGTTGGTTATTGGCTTAATCACAAGTTACAGTAAAAATGACGAACATCAAGTACGAAGTTGAAAAGTTTAATGGCAAGAATAACTTCTTCTTGTGGCAGAGGCGGATGAATGATTTGTTGATCCAGCAAGGGGTATCCAAGGCGTTATTCGGTAAGGCAAAGAAGTCAAAGAAGATGACCGATGACGATTGGGATGATCTTGATTGCAAGGCCGCGAGTTTGATTCGGCTGAATATAGGATACGAGGTTATTCATAATGTGCTCGATGTAGAGACAGCCTTTGAGATTTGGCAAAAAATTAGAAGATCTCTGCATGATGAAAAATCTGGCCGACAAGTTGTACATGAAGAAGAAATCGTATGGACTGTAGATGCAGGAAGGTACAATGCTATTGGAACACCTTAATAAGTATAATATGCTCATCACATAGTTATTTTGTTTTAGACTGAAGGTTGATGATGAGGATAAGATAATTCTCCTTTTGGCATCGCTTCCAATATCCCATGATCAGCTGGTTAATTTGGTGTACAGGAATGACACTCTAGAGATAGAAGAGGTTATCGGGGCTCGTTTGTCACATGAGAAGATGAAGAGGAACAGTGAATCTAATGCAGAAGACGTGCTGGTGGCTAAGTCTGAGTCAAGCAAGGCAATTAGCAGATCAGGTGAACAGGGTTCCAACGTGCTGAAGGAGTGCTTCTATTGCCATAAAACTAGTCATTACAAGAGATAGTGCTAAGATTGACGCATGACCTGAAGGAAAAGAATAAGGGTAAAGTGCCTGCAAAAACTGTCAATTTTGCTGAAGATTCATCAAACGGTGAGGCAAACGGTAAATTACTCTTAGTTTCCTCAGATTTTAACTCTTTGTCAAAGTCATGAATTTTAGACTCAGGATGCTCATATGACATGTGTCCATTTAAAGAATGGTTTAACTCATATAAGTCTTGCAACAGGGGTACTGTTCTAATGGGGAATAACTCAGCATGCTAGTCAATTAGAACAGGTACAGTAAAAATTAGAATGTTTGATGGAGTTATAAGAACTTTGTGGGATATCAGACATGTTTCAAGGTTAAAGAAAATTTGGTTTCTTCAGGAACATTGGACTCTCTAGGTTATGGGTTCACAGCAAAGGGTAAAGTAATAAAGATCAACAAAGGATCTTCAGTTATCCTGAAAGAGTAGAAAGTAGATGGCCTCTACATATTGGTAGGGGATATGGTGGTAGGTGGAGTTACCATTGCCACACAGACAGAGTCCAGCAGGGACAGCACAAGACATACACATTTGAGGCTTGGTCAGGTTGACAAGCAGAGTATGTCAAAAATTCAGAAGAAGAGTGCAGCAATCAAGGTGGAGCTCAGTCAGTAAAGCTCACTCAAAAAAATAGGTGATGGTGGTTCAAGTCAACAACTGTGAGAACAGTCAAGTGGAGAACCTTCATCTTATAAGAAAGGTACAGGCAACACTAGAAAGTTTAGGGGCAAGTAGCAGTATCAGAGAGGGTGGAGTCTTTGGAGAAGGCTGAAAAGTTGGAGTTTGGAAGACTATCCAAAAATGAGAAGTTTGTTGATTACAAAAGGGTCAAATTCAAGTCCAGTGTGGATTTGGCCCAAGTCTATTCAGGTTAAAGATTCAGAGAGGGTGGACCACTCATACCCAGAAAAGTAGTGAAGGACGAGGCGGCCAACAAATCTGCAAAGATGGTTTGAAGATTTAAGCCGATGTGGAGTTTGTAGGTTTTTTAACCCAATTTTTGACTTTTTGAAGTTTGGTCTCGGGATATTGACAGCTCAAGCGGTCAGAGGTCTGCTCGAGCAGTCTGTCACGGAATAGTTTCTTGCTATGGCAGCTAGGGTTAAGTTTTGACCTAGGGAGCTAAATATATAAGGCTTTTATGATTCATAGAAACCCAAAAATGAAGCTAAGAGCATTTATAGTTGTCTAATACTTAGAGAGGCTCAGGTTAGAGGCTTGTGAGAGTATAGAGAGACACAAATTGGCTCAGTTTGAGGCCACAGATACATTGTGAAGTAGAGAGTGGATTGTAATTCATGTCTTGTGTTCTTGGTTGTTCTTGGTTCTTTTGTGTTTACTTTTGTGGATTGAAGCCTACGTGAGTTTCCGTTTAGTTACCTAAAATCTGTTAATCTTATTTTTGGGGATTTGAGTCTAAAAATCACAATAGTTTTGACATATTTTATTTGATAACTAACTAAATTGTGAATTATGAATTCCATAGTATTCATACTATTAGTAATATTATTATTCTATAGTCTTATTAGTATTGGAGTTGTGTCTCAGATTTTTGTCATTCTAGTCTAGAAAGAAGTCTGGACAATGTAGAATGTTGAAGGAGCTAAAAAATTTTCACTAGAGGTTGTGCAGATTGCAGAGAAATTGAGACTTGTTTTAGACAGATCGAGCAGTCTTGGGTGCTCTCGAACGGTCTGTGCAAAGTAGCAATTTTTTGAGGCCGCTAGATTTATAGCCGTTACATGTTTTGACCTAGTTTTGGGTTCTATTTAAATGGGGTTATAACTCTAAAAATCTAAGAACGTTTAGATCGATCATAAGTCATCAAAATACAACGAGTGACTCAAGTTAGAGGCTGAAGAGAGTATAGAGAGACAGAGATAGGCTCGAGTTGAGGCCATAATCAGATATTGCAAGTGAGAGTGTGAGACTATCTGTGTTTGCAAATAGTGAATTGTTTCTTCTCTCCCATTGAGGTAGGAAGTCAATCAAATCACGTATATCCTTGTGTTTTTCTTGTGGTTCTTCTTGTTCTTGATTTGCATTGTGTGCATTAAAGTCATGGCTTCTTTTTCTACTGTATTAGGGGATTTAGATGTATTCAAAATTCCAAGAATTGGTATCATAGCAGTGGAGATCCTGAGACACTAAGAGCCAAGGTGGAGATCAACCAGTTTTGTTCACTGAGAAAAAGTGAGTGATGGTGGTTCAAATCAACAGCGCAGTAGATATCCTACATCTTATAAGAAAGCTACAGGCAAATCAAGCAGAGATCTGGGGCAAGTGACAATGTCATAGAAAGAGGAGTCATCACAAAAGGCTGTTAATTGAGATCAGAGAAGGTGGATGTGAGACCCAGTCCCGTTTTAATTTATGTAATTAAATGTTTACATGATAGTTTACCTATGTGTTATCATGTTCGGGCATCTATGCTTTATATATATATATATATATATATATATATATATATATATATATATATATATGTGTGTGTGTGTGTGTGTGTGTGTGTGTG
>JAULJZ010108611.1:0-11613 GCA_032270985.1 Heliamphora pulchella
CATTACATTTTAAAATGAATTTTTTGTGAGGCTTAGTGCAACACTCTCGATGAAATTTTTTTGAGCCAGTTTTTTATTTTTTATCCGATTTTGGGTCTTTATATTTGTTGCTTTAATTAGGGTTTGCAACTCTTATAATCTTGTACAGCCTTTTATCATAGTGAAAGCCGTCACAATTTTGTGGACATAGTTTTAGTTTTGGGTGAACCACGTAAAAATTGTATTTTTGCATGTGATTGTTTCTTTTTTGTTTGTTGTTTTTCATTTTTTGCCAGCAGCAATTGTCTTGTGTCGCGGTAAACAAAAAGCTTTTGAAAGTTGTAATTGCATGATGATGGAGATTTAGAAAATGACAGTGAATTCTCAAAGAATGACTTATAGGTCCAACTAAGAGGAAGGCTGGAAAAATGAAAATTTTTGAATTTGCTGTTCTAGCAATGATTTGTATTGGGTGTTGGATACTGATTGAAAAATTAGTTTATTCCTATCTAGCCAAATACTCCACAAAATGTAAGTTATTTTCATAAAATATTCTTATTGTAAAAACATATTATGATGAAAAAAGTGGTGCCACCCCTCCATCCAATCCACAATTGATGTACAATTTTGTTGGTTTGAGTAAATACCATGGTTTGAGCCAAACCGGCTCAGATTGGCCTCACAATCTCACTAGTCTACTAATAAGTAAGAAGTTCTTGCGAGTTGGCTGTTTTATCAGACTCTTTTCTCATTTTGTCTAGTATCAGATAAACTTTTTAATTTCACTCATTCTAGGTTAAATGTAAAACTATTGACTTTCATTAATTTGAGCCCTTTTTTATACCGATGATCTGCTTTAGCGGGGCATGAATTCAAGATCTTCTAAGAAGAAAAGATGAGCAAGTTTTCATGGTGAACTCTACAGAAAGAACGAGTAAGATCTCGTTTCCAACCTCTCTTCAAAAGAGACTCCCTTAAAGGTAAGCAGTCATGACAACTTTGCCAAATAAAGGACTTCAACTTGGAAGGGGTGGGTAGAGACTTAACGAATCTCTAAGAAAACTTTTGCCAGGATGAATTGGAGGAGAAAATTTAGTTCCTATCTTGTGATGACAAAACCACCAAAAAACTAATTCTTTTGACAATCACCATTTATAAGAATATTGTAGGATCACTTTCACATTTTTTTTCTTTGTACACTTGGTTATGTAAGTTTTGGTTAGTAACTATCTTAAAAGTTAATTTTCTTTTTCTTAGCTAAGCACTTGTTTGGATTAAAAGTAAGTTATTTAATAAATTAGCTTTTAAGCTAGTTTTTAAAATTAGTTGATTGGGTTAATTTTGTCTTCTTTTTTTTTTTACTTTTTGTATAAATTGGATAATATTGTCCTTATTTGGACATCTACTTTCTCCACTCTCCTAATCCGTTGAAAACCACTACCACCACCCACTCTCCACGATCTCTGCCACACTAGCTGCCACCACCCAACCCTTTCTCACTCCCACTCTCACCCTACGAAGCTTTCGCACCCTCATCAACCTTCCCAGGCTGTTTCCTCCCTCTTTTCTTTTTTGAATAAAACATTCCTTGGCCAAATAGGGCCGAACAAACTTAAAATTTATAGACGCATTTGGATGAACAATTGTGATTTGTTCAAACACATTCGACCGAAAGCTCCAAACTAGAACAAAAAATGTCAAACGTTTATAACTAGATTGTTTAATTATGGAATGTTTTGCCAAATGCATCATTTTTTTTGGTTAAATGCATCAGACCGTCGTCATGTTTGTTTAGTCGAATGCGTCCAAACGTTTTAAGTTCATTCGAGCGTAGTTGCCCAAACAAAAGTTAAATTGATCAGAAAAGGGAGAGATTAAGTGGCGCAAGAGGATCGAGTGGCGAAGGAGCTTTGTGGAGGGGTGGAGGAGGGTGGAGGGTCAAGAAGGGTTGGGTGGCGGCGGTCGGCGGAGTTGGGGGAAATTATGGTGTAGGTAGGTTATAGAGAAGATTTGATGTAAAAGATCTGGTAAATTTGGGTATTATGGAGTGTGAAAAAAAAGTAATTTTTTGAAAATTTTATGGTGTGTGTAAATGAAGTGCATCAAAAAAATGTGTGCACTTAGAATCTCTCTTTCTTTTTGGATGATTCTAAATGCATGCATAATAGTTATTTGGACATCCACTTAGTACACACACTTATAATTTTTAAAATTTTAAATTTTTATCTTGTACATCCCCTTTTATCATCAAAACACCTCATTGTTAACATTCCTCCTTGACCACCACCTCCGTTGCCCATCCCTTTTCCACCCTCTCAACCCTACTCCACTACCCCTCTCATCCTACCGATCCTACTACGTCGCACCTTCCACTCCCACCCTTCCACCACATCTTACTTTCCAACCCTCTTGCCACAACTCATCCCCTCTCCCCGTTTCCCTACCTTACCTATCTATCACAAATTGCTAGTTTTCGAACATAGAGAAGGTTAGAACATAAAAACGGAGGCTCGTGGAAGATTCTAAACTATTTTAGGAGGGTTTATATGCAGAATAACCTTCAAGTGCCCAGATCATTCCAAAGGGGTCTAGAACATTCTAAAGAAGCCTAATTCAAGATATCTAGTACTTGTATGTATCTAAAAATTGTATAGAGTATTCTAGATAGGTTCTAGATTATTCCCTTAGAGAGGTGGAAAGTTTCTAGAATGAATTCTAGAACTTTTCTCGCCATTAAACACTTGAAAAGATCCTAGCCATTCATTTGTAACCTTGGATGCCTATATAAAGCGAAGGCCTCATTTGGCTAAGGCATCAACCAAGCTCTAAATGTAAACATTTCTCTAGTGAAATACTTTCCGTTCTCTCAAAGTTAAGTGTACCTAGCTTCCTCTCTCTCCTCTCTTTTAATCTTTCGAATTTCTTAGAAAATAGGCTTACTTAGCATCATAAGTCAAGTTGTGAGTGTTTAAGTGCCGCACAGTTGGCTTGAAAAATCTAACGCCTTGACATGCTGCTCACCTCCTCTCCTTACCTCTCCTCTCCTCTCTCCTCTCTTCTCTCTCTCTCATATATATATATATATGAGTGTGTGTGTGTGTGTGTGTGTGTGTGTGTTTTTATCTAGGGTTAGGGTTAGTGTTTTGAAGATGGCATGGGTCAGGGAAGGGGATGAGAAATATGCTGGTGATCAAGGGCAGGAGTGTGGCTACAATGACAGGGTGGGAGGAGGGTGGGACGGTGGTGGCGGTGGAAGGCTAAAGAAGGTAGCTAGGGTTAAGGTTAGGGTTAAGTTTGAGAGGGGGTGTTTTGATTTTTTTCATATGTAATTGAAATAAGAGGTAAAATTGTATTAGGAAAATTAATTTTGAGTGTGTTAAAAAAATTATGTACAATAAAAAGCTCTTTCTTTTCCCACGAGCACCCTTAACATTGGTTAAAATTGTGTATTTGGATTGCCAAGGTTATTATTATTGATGGCGCCAACGTGAATAATGCCATACATATTTTATATATTTGTATTTTAAACAATAATGTTACGATGACCAAATATAAGATTGAATAAACTTGGATCCTTCCATCAAGACCCATTATTATTTACTTTAGGTTCAAGTTAAGGATCTCTCTCTAACTGTGTCACTTACGCTTTTCGTAAACACATGTTTTACAAGATTCTTATTGGCTTGCTTTATTCTAGTTACTATTTTGTTAAGAAAACACTTTCCTTTAAAAAAATTTTGAAAATAATTTCGTAAACAAAAGTAATTTTAATGGCAATACAGGCTTACAGAAGTTTTTGTGGACGGGGTTATTCATAAATTTAAATTTTACTTAATTTTGTAGAATAATAATTTTTAGAAACCTTATGAAAAGGTGCAACTACAACATATTGTTCATGTCGAATAAAACGAACATATGTATAGACGCTGTAGCCATAACAGGAATAGAGTAGGGTGGAGGAGCTAATGGTTCTGCAACAATCCCCTTGGCCCCTTCAACAACTTCAGAGACTTTTAAGGAGTGTTTGGCAAAATTACTGCAAATAGCTTTTACCTTCTTACTACTAATTTTAGTTATAAACTAAAAGTTTTTTCAAGCATCCATAATTTTTTCTATAAACTATAATTATTTTTTTTTCTATTTCAGCTACAAGTTACAATCTTTACCAAGCACTCACAATTTTTGCTATAAATTACAATCTATAAGTTATTAGTTTCAGTAATGCCAAACACTAATGCCCTCACCCTACTATTTGGGTTTTCCTATGTCATTTTTTTATAAAAAGAAATGGCTCTAACGTGGTTGTACATTAATCTATAAGTTCAGGAGGGACTAATGCCCTCCCCCTACTATTTGGGTCTTCCTGCTGCTGCTTTTTTTTTATAAAAAAAATGGCTCTAATGTGTTGTACATTAATGTTTACAACAAGAAAATGGAAAGAGATAAAGAGCATTTATAAAACATAACAAGTTTCTGGAATTCAGATAAAAATATACAAGTACATTAGCATTAACCATAAATTGTGACAGAAAAGAAGCATCATCACCAGTAATTTGCATTTGAAGGAAAAACAAAACAAGCCTAAACAAACCCTTTGATAGAAATGGATTCATAAAATTAATGAATAAAATACAAGGCAAAGTACATGTATCTTTATGTTTTCTGAGTTTTAGCAGTCCATGGCAAACTAACATTTACAGAAGAAGTAAGTCAATGGGTATCTGAAGAACTTGGGAATTTTCCCTTCTTAGGCCACAACCAGATCTTGGACACTGAAAAACTTTCACGTTTGCCTCCAATGCCAATTCTCTTCCCATCCTCATCCCCATCAACTGAGGAATTCCCATTTTGCCCACCACCTATCCCTTTGCCTTTGTTTGGGCACACCACCACTTGGAGGTCTGAGTTTGCAACAACATATTGAAATGACCCCATTGAGTAACACCTCCTTGCACCCAAGTCACTACTAGTGCTAGTCTCTCCTCCTCCTTCACCATCATTTGTACTTCTAAATTTGCCAAGCCTTACTGGAAACACTATCTTTTCACCAACAATCTCATCCAAAGCTGGCTTCTGAGCAGAAGTAACCACTTCAACTATACTTGGTCTAAGGCCTGAAGAAGGATCTTCTGGCCTTGGAAAAATTGGGTCGCAAAACCCAGGTGTGAAAAGGGTCCCTCTACAGAGTGGGCAAGTTGAATTCGAAATCAACCATGTGTCTATACAATTGATGTGAAAAGCATGAGTGCACAATGGAAGCAATCTCAACTTGTCATTTTCTTTGTATTCACAAAGACAAACAGCGCAATCAAATGGCTCTTTTTTGAGACCCACTATTTCTTTGTAGAGGAAAACAGGGAGAGCATCAATGGAAGCCTGGTCTAGGCCTGAGTCATGGAGATGGAAGAGTTCCTGTAATTGACTTTGGAAATCACCAGAACCAGACATGTTAGGGTAGTACCTAGTAGATTCAGAGATTGATAGGGAAGATCTTTGCTTGGGTAGAAATCTAATAAGCAAGCGGAAGAGAATAGAGATGAAGAAAATAACAGCAAGTATAACTATGATTAGAAGAACAGTTGGGCTTATTTTACTTCCAGAAGAAGAAGAAGAAGAAGAAGAAGAAGAAGAAGAAGAAGAGAGGAGAGGGGGAGGGGTAAAAAAACCATCAATTTTCTTGATGTGAGGCATTTTAGAAATATGGGCATGTCCTGAAAAAACCAGAACCTTTTGATCAGATTTCAGGGATCAGATTGCGTGGTGCCATGGATGTGAACGTCTCAAACTCATTTTCATTTGCTTGAAGGTAGGTTAAACCCAACTCATAATTTGAGGAAAGGAAGCAATATGACCATCTCTTGCTTGCATTCAGAAGAAACCCAGTTGGATTAAACAAATAAATATGAATAAAAAATGAACTAATGACCCAGATTTGTGATAATCCTATTGCTTTACAAAGAGATTTGATCCAAAAAAAAATATGAGAACTTTCTAATTTCTTTGCTTTGGCATAAAATCCCAGGTGACTGGGCATGTAAAAACCATGGAATGATGGAAGAGCCCTAGTAGTATCAGAGGATGTCAAGGTAGAAAATCTATGAAACCCTTTTGTTTTTTTGTGTACATCAGAAAGAAAATGATCCCCCAACCGGGCCCCCCGCCTCCCCCCTTTTTTTGTTTACTTATAGATAGGACCATGTCTGTGTTTTTTTTTTTGTTTTTTTTATTTTGGTGTTAAAGTCTGTGTTCAGCCGCGGAGTTAAAGATACATTTCTATATTTATACTATTATAATAAAAAAAAATTAACTTTGTGAAGTCTTTTGACTTTTTCATTTATTAGAAAATTTCAAATGATGATATTTTCTTTATCTATGTTATTTTTTAAAATAATTAAAAAGGTAAAAATATCGTTATTTTCAACCATTCCACAATCCCTACATAATTCATGTGCAACGCGTGGACACATCCGCTAGTATATATAAAGAGAGAGAAAGCGAGTTTTTATATTATTGTTATTATTTTAGCGACTAGTGGTTCGGCATGAAATGTGTGTAAATAGTATACAAGAGTCGAATTAGAAGTTGAAGAAAGTGAAATAGTAAAATAATGTGATGCTTAATTAAACTGTGAGCAGTTACAAAAAATAGAGTAGTGAACGAAAAAATAATCAGAAATGTAGATAAAAATAAAAATTTATACAACTTTAAAATAAAAAAATAAAAAAGCCACTAAGTAAATATTCACCCATAATATAATAGTATATGTTGATGGCAAGAGGATATGGAACCAAAAATTTACTACAACACCAAAAAGATAGGAAAATGCTTTGTACAAATACAACTAATTACAGAAATCACATTAAGTTGATCATATTTATGCATTTATATTGAAATTGATAAATATTGTAAATTTTAGTGAAAATAAATTATCAAAATTTAATTTATATAATTAATAGGTAATTAATTCTCTGTACTATTACTAAAAAAAATATTAGAAACCTTGAAACTGACTATTCTTAGTTTTGAGGTTTTATATTAAACTGGTAAGTAGGTAGAGGGGATTGGTACTCATCCTATGTGTGCTGTTTGGTTTACGCATTTTTAAGACTTTTTTAAGGCTTTTTTTTATTTTATCTTTTTGGTCTTTTTTAAATATCTTATTCAGATTTTTTATATCTTTCATTTTTCTACATATAAGAAATTGCATATTCTGCTTCAACTTTCTTCATTATTAAATAGAGATGCCTTATGAGAAATATGTATCTATAGTTAAAATTTTCAATTTTTTTTGTAAACATAAAACACAAATGTTACCAAATGGGGCCAAGCTTTAACATAGTTAAGACCTTGATTGGCTATCCTGGTTTTTTGATTTTTTGGGTAAAAATGTCAAAAAATTAAAGTTACTTATTTGGTAAAAAAAATTAAAAAGTTAAAAAATCAAATCAAAACACAAATTCGCACCACATTTAAAATGAGATTAAATTGTGAACGAATGAACGTAAATTATGTCATTTGCGGACAACTAATGAAATCATGCAACCTTGTTAAAATTACTTCTCCCGTCTTTGTTTAAGGTTTCATTTGGTTGCCCATTTAGGCATTTTAACTTAAAGCTCAAAAAAAGCATTCTTTGTTTGACAAGTTTAACTTTATGCATTTTTATTTAAATGAATTTTTGTTGTTTATTATTTGAAAAAGTCAAAAAAGTAAAAGGTTAGTTTGGTAAAAATCTTATTTAACGTAAAATGAATTTAATTCAAAGGACAATAAGACAATAAGTTAATTCACCTAAAAATTATGGAATGGGGTCCCTGCTGTGCTTAAGGTATGCTATGATGCAAATTTATATTACTCTTTACAAAATTTTATGACTTAAATTGTTTATATTGTAGATCTTGGCAGTTACATTATTCATACAAAAATCAACTTTATTGGATAAGGATTATTGGATATTCTTTTTCAAATTCTTTAATCACATTTGATTAACTACTTATTTTACAAAATATACTTAAGTCATTCATTTTTTAAAATCGAATTTGATTAAATCATATGGCTAACGATGTTCAATAAATTTAATTTGTTGTTTGAAATTTTTTTACTCAAAAAAATCTACAATATAAATGGTTCATATTATAAAATCATGTACAAAGCTAATACAAATTTGCATCACAGCATACTTTGCTGTGCCAAAGCACAGCAGAACTCTGTTTTCAAAATTTATTTGAGTGGCTTAAGACTAAAAACTTGTTTGGTTTAAAAAGATTTTAACCTACCTAAAAATCTTACCAAATCAACTCTTTATTTTATTTTTTTTTTGATAAAAAATTTACCAAATTAACTTTTTACCTTTTTCACTTAAAAGCTAAGTTACCAAATAACATACTTTAAATTCAATTTAGCTTTTTAACTAAAAATGCAAAAAATAAAAAAAATAGCTTTTAAACTAATTGCCAATCGGACCCTAAGTTTGCGCAAAAAATCTAACCACGCATATGAGTTTTGGTACTAATTACACGCCCGACCATGATGCTAATTATGTTGCCCGTCCCTGCTCCAATCTTATTTTTGGTCTAATTTTTGTAAGATTTTTTCCTCTAATTAAGTTTTCTTACTATTAGTCTAAATGAGTATCCTTTCAAATTCCTCTTACAATGAGGAATTAAAAAATAACAAAATATAATCAAGAATTTTTAAAAAGTTTAAATAAGACAAAAAAAATCACTTAAATAGGTTTTTTGTGCCTTGTTCGTTTTTAGTATTTTTTTCCAACTTTAACCCAAACGATCACACTTTCTAGATTTTTCTGGTCACAAAGAACCAAAAAGTCAAAAAATTTAAAACAAAAAGAAAAAGTTAGAGGTGGACACAGATCAAATTGATCCGTTTCCAAACAAATCTAAGAATCGAACTGCTAGTTCCATTTTTAAAAATTTTGAAACCGAAATTAAACTGTTATAATTGTAGAACCAAGCCAGAACTAATTCGTAAAAATAATTCCGTTCGGCTCTCCAATCCTAAACCTCAAACTAATTTTACTAAATACAAAATTCAAACAAATTTATTCCAAATGGTTACTTAGAAGTTTGAATATGAGAGCTAAATATAAGTGATAAGCATTCGTCTAATGCAACGTTGATCACAAATAAAATGTGTAATCATTTTTTTGAAAGCTTTTCTCTAAGAACCCGTTAATCGTTAAATATTTAATTTTTTGATACTAGAATGCCGTGATTGTAAATTTTTTTAGACTAAACTATTTTTGTTTTCTAGTTTTTTTTAATAAAAATCATAACTGAATTGTATAGATCAGTTCTAAAAAATTGAAAATCAAACCATTTTAGTATAGAATCGAAGTAAACTGTACAATTTAGACAGATCTGATCCGATTTACCATTTCTTTTAATTTTTTTCTGCACCCTACAAAAAGTCCAAACAAAAATATATGAAAGCCCCAAAAAATTTCATGGCCTTGTTTAGCCCAAACGCAACCCACAGGTTACAGGCCCATAGTAGTATAAGAATTATGTCAAAACAAGATTGGCTCAGGGTCTCAGGCCCATCGCTTGCTTCCCACTGGTGACTGGCCACGCCAATTCCGAGTGAGCCTGTGTTTGAATTAAAATTTTTTTTTAAAGTTTTTTTTTGTTTTTAGTAAAAAAGATTTGCATCAATCTAGATGGATATACTTTCTAAATTCCTCTCATCATGAGAAAATATAAAAGTAAATTTGTTTTCATCAAAATTTTAAAAAAAAGTTCATATAAGACGAAAAAAGCCAACTGAGAAGGCTTTTTGGCTTTTTTTTTCTAATTTTTCGTTTTTAGTGAATTTTTTTAAAAATTGGCTCTAATGGGTTTAATTTTTAGAATCTTCTCGTCACAAGAAATTCAAAAAAAAAAAAAAAACTTAAATCAAAATATAAAAAATGGTGATTTATTCTCTGATCCCATTTAGACAATTTATTTGAGTCTGAGTTAGTAAATAATTAATCCACGAAGTCCTCATTTTATCTGCCATACCGAAAGTACCCCAATTTATTCATTTTTTCATTCCCGCAGGATTGTTTACAAATTAACAACTCTTTCCTAAAACAGAACAAAAACTAAAATTTCAGAAGTATTTCCATTTTGCATTTGCTCTGTGTATCAAATTTTTCACCATCAAACGCAAATCAAATTTTCATATATGAAGTACTATGTAATACAATCAAATACAATTTTCATATTTTCAAGAGTGATAAAACTTTCACGAAATCTTTGGAGCATTAAATTGTCGACGTAGAAAATGAAGATCAAAAGTGGGAAACCCTCTATGAACCTTTCTTCTTTTACTTTCTGTACAAAATGTTAACATGGAACTTTTCATTGTTTCATCCATTCACATTTCATGTTTTCACAATCATTGTTATATTTTGAAAACCCTAGCTGCAGCGTACAAATCGTTCATGAACCTTCCTTCTTTAAATTTCTGTACAAAATGTTAATATGAAACTTTCGATTGGGTCATTCATTACCATTTTTTGTTTGCAAAATCGTTGTTATATTTTGGGAACCCTGACCGTGGCGTAAATTGAACACACTGTATCCATATTAGCATTGCAGACCATTATCATTTCGCATTACTTTTCACCACATATCCATATTATCATAGCAGACTATTATCATTTCGCACTGCTGTTATTGGCAAAACTTGTATTACATATTAACATGTTTTGCATTAAACATAATACCGTTAATTTGAACAAGTATTTCATATGCAAAAGACTAATATTCACATTTTCAATAAAATAAAGTCACTTTTTGAATAAAAAAAACTTATCGTTTTCTGCACTTATGAGACACGAATGGAATACAAATAAAAAATAGATATGTAGTTACACGTTCAGCAACTATGACGTCCACACACAAATCGACTACATCAATATTGACGAACCGCATCCAAACAAGTCCAGTGTTCATTGATGAGAAATGACATACCTTGAAGAAATTACTAACAAACAGTTCGAATGTGAAATGGTTTTTGGGTGAAATGAAGTACACTGAGTATCTGTTTGGATGTGAAATGATTTTTAGGTGACCCACCAATGCAATGGCTTCCGAAAATGAAAGTAATAGAAATGCTTTCACCAATGCATTCATCATAGGCGAGTGATTCTATAGCATTGTTTTTAAAATTATTTTGAAGACGTATTACCAAAATTGTTATTTTCATAAAATGCTATTAAGTTATCATTCCATTTTAATTGAAAGGATTGAAAAGCTTCCATACATAAATTTGACCATAGAATGTAACAGCTATATTACTCTATCAGCATTAATTTATTCACAAAATTCATAGATAGTAATTTGAGGATAAAAAAGTCACAAAACATATAAAAAGAATCTCCTGGAATATGAGTTTATTACCTAAGATTTATCCTAAAATAAGTTATCAAAATAGGACCATAAGCTAATTAACCCTAAAAAATATACTTAAGAAAATTTTGAAATTTTAAAATTTTAAACCAAAGGAACTAACTACTACATGTCATAACATTTTTATTGCACCATCTAAAAATTTCTCACTACTTAAAATTAGGGGTAATAATGTTCTAACCACAATTACATTTGAAACATAATATTTGAACTATTA
>JAULJZ010108622.1:0-11612 GCA_032270985.1 Heliamphora pulchella
CTCGAGTGGAATAATGGTAGCCTACTGTCTACCCTTATTAAGGAGTAATTATTCAGTACTCTCGAAACACCTTATAGCATTGCTTAAGTGGTGTTTTTATTTAATTATATAGCAAAAAATGATCCGCGTGGCACAATGTTAACCTACACTTATTAGGTAGGTAAAAAATAAAAATGACCTACTTAATGTATATTACATATTTTTATTTGTCAGGAGTATCACGTAAAAAATTCAACTTGATACTCTAGAAGTACCACGTAGATATTTCATTTAAAATAATTTAATAGTAACAAATTCGGAGCCATCTTGAGGGGTCTTTTTTTATTGAAGCGACGAGTCTCAAGTTTTCGTAAATGGAAAATACGGAGAGGGAAAAGACGGAGTGCTTCTTCTCATTCATTTCATAGTGTTTGGTACAGTGGAATTTATATGTCTTGGATTTGAATTTGGAGACTATATTTAATTTTTATTTATTTATTAGAAGACCATATTAATTAAATATTTGGTCTTTTTGAAAGATTTGGCCCTTTTTTTTTTCATCCTGAATGGATAAAAAATCTTCCTTTCCTAATTACTCTTAACTAGTAAAATTTAAAAAGTTAAAAAGTTTTGATTAAAATTAAAAAAAAGTTACATTTTGTTAAAAAAATATTTCTTTTTGTTTTTTTTAAATTGTTTTATATTTTAATTAAAATTTTTATTTTTAAAATTCTTTTTGTTAAGTGGATTGTGAAAGGTAAAAACGTTCCAACCAATAAATTTTTAAAAATATCACTTCAAAATTTCACAATACTCTTTATGTGATATTTTTTTTATATGACTGTTTGCATAATAATTAATATTTTTCTATCGAAAATAATATTTTCTATCGCCTACCATATTTTATAAAAGTTTAATAGAAAATAATTATATATTTAAAATATTCATATGAAATTATTGATAAAAATGACAGGTGGCACTCCACGGGAAAAGAGGTGGTTAGTAAAAGTTGAAGAATAGACACTTGGCATCGCAGAATTTATTTTTGTTTTTAGAGTAATTATTAGAAATTATTAGTGACTAGTGGAAGTTACTTATAAAATTTTATAAATAGATCTATTATATGCATTGTAATGGGCACCAACTTTATTAATTTACAATGGATTTTTATCTTTTTTTTATCATTTATTTTTGTATTAGGAGTAGTATAATGTAGATGGTTCCCGTTTTTCAAATATCTTCAAGAAAAGATGCTCAACATTTGTCGAGCAACCTTAGGCGAGTGGCGTTATTTTTTTCTTATAATCTTTGTTTCTATTTTACGAAGATTAATAAAATTTTATTTTATTAGTTTTCAATCTTTTATTTTTTTGCCAAAATCTCTTGGTTTGTTCGGTTATTTAAATTCTAATGAAGTTCTGAAAACAGGCATTGAACTTCTACTCCATTCCGTTTAACCTGTCGATCTCGATCTCGATCTCGATGAAAAATATTATTTTTTGATAAACAGTGACACGTTTAAAAATTAAAATTTATTTGATTATATATATATATATATATATATATATATATATATTCTCACTTTCACCATTGTATCCATCTCTTTTGTAGGAATCAACTCTTTTCTCATCATTTTAAATTTAATATATTTTTTTTCTCTTTCATTTGAAATTTAACTTCTCTCTTTTTCTCTCATAAAAAATTTAGTAAAATTGAAGGTATAAAAATATATTTTTAATATATATATCCGTATATACATGGACAAAACATTTATATTTTAAAGTTTATATATCTTTTTCGTTAGTTTTAGTTAAAACTAAAAATGAACCTAATAACAATGGAGATTGTTCAATATTAGAAATTAAATTTACAAAATTAAATTTTATTGAATAGGGTAATTGAAGCATCCAAAGAAGAGCGTGGTTTCAAAAACAGGGGAAAGTAAACAGAGCCGGTTTTAAAAAACAAACAAACAAACAAATTCACACTAATTTTTAATTTAATTTAATTTTATAAGAAGGAAAAGCTAAACTAACCTCAAACGTCACGAAAGAGAGCAACTCCTTCCTGGCAAAGGTGGTCTTGGCATTCGGCACCGACGCGTGAACCATACAGGACAAGGATTGCCACTGGTTCAGACTCAGTGAGTCACCCACAAACATTATCTTCTTCCCCCTCCATTTCCTCAGAAACTCCATTCCATCAAACCTTCAACAACAAACACACAAATCGTACATCAATACATATCTTCTCCATATATATATAATTTAGTTCAACTGGTTCGGTTTGATTCAATTTTAAGTTTACTTTTTAGTAGTCGCTAGTTTAAATTTCTTTCGTCAAATTTTTTCAAATCGTTTATTTCATAATCTCGAGATTAGTCAAGCTGAAATTTAAATCTCTTTAAAACCACTTCAAATTATTGTGACGATTAATTTTAAGATCTCGAAATTAGTTGAGATACTCAAATTAACTTGAATACCCAATTATATAAATAAAAAATTTAATCATTAATTTTAAATTTTTTTAGATTACTCAAAATGCACACAAATTAATCCAAATATCAAATTATAAATAAATAAAACAAAAACAAAAACAACCCAACATCCCCTTTTGGATGAAATTTCTAATCAAATGAGAGAAAGAGACTGAGTGAGAAGAAGTTATTCAGCGAGTAGATAACCTCTTACTGCATCAATAGTTATTGTACATTATTATAACTTCTTTTAAAAAAATAAATAATTGTACGTATATTTAGATAAATATACTATATTAACGTGTCAACGTGATATTTTTTGTCGGTTATTTATCGGGGGGTCGGGTACCTGGATAAGTCGCAAGAATCGGGTTTCCAAGAGTACTTGAGGTACTCTGTATCAGGGCGGCCATACTTTTGGCAATCGAACTCGGGATCTATGAAGGGGCAGGTTGAGGAGTCGTAGAGAGAAGAAGATGACGAAGAAGAAGAATCATCATCAAGAACCCATTTTCCCTGAAACAGATTACACCCACTGGCTACCTCCTTCTTACCTCTGAGAATGCTCACATTACCATTAAAGAGGTGGTGCTCTCTCTCCGCCAGTTGCAGCTGCACAGACGGAGACACAAACAGAGCTTGAAGAAAGCAAGTTAACATAATAGCCCGCTCATGGTCGTACCGAAAACCCATCTCGGGTTTCGGAGCAGAAAGGTGAAAAATAAAGACAAGGGGTGGGCAAAAGTGTTCTCTCAAGTGTCTGCAAGTATATATATATATATATAAAGACAAGCGGTGGGCAAAAGTGTTCTCTCAAGTGTCTGCAATACTCTCTCTCTCTCTCTCTCTCTCTATATATATATATATATTATTGGGTGTTTGTCTTGTTTTAGTTCTCATTCGATAATTGGTATTTAAATTCTAATAAATTGTATTAAAATCGACGGTTGAAGATTTAAAATTGTGATGGAGATTGGAGCACATGTATTATTTTTTATTTCAGTTCGTATAAATTAAAAGTATTTATTTTGCACATAAAAAAAAAGACAACAGCGATGCAAAATCAAGTCGATGAAGTTGGCCTTGATACAACACACTGTGGATGGTTCATCCAGTAAGCAAGTTAGAAGTATTGATTTTCGAGCACAAGTCATTGATGCATAAGCTATTTCATGACTAGTGGCAAAGATTAGGTGATTGATTGATTTTCTAATCTTGGGTTATGATTCAATGTGGTTGTAGTTTTATTTTTAATGGTTCGAAATTATTTTGTTATATCGACTCATATATATAGCTAAATAATTTAAGAGGAATGTGCCTCTTAAGATATTTTAGGGCTACAGATTCATCGGTAGGGTTAGAATTTTTATATTCTGAATGATTTGATGAGATTTGATAAATTCGTCTCAAAATCGGGTTTGATCAGAGGCGATCGGGATTGACTGTGGTGATCAGCGATAATTAAGAGCAATCTGATTCAATCAATGGTGGAAAACTAATCATCAACAGATGCAGTTAAGTATTTTAGTTGTAGGTGGAGTCAAGTCAGACGACGATTTCCTGATTTGACAGATGATCAGCAATCAAGACACTTCAACAAATATGTGTTGGGTATCTCGGTGTAGAGGTACGGACCATGCTAGTTTGAGTGTAGTAGATTAACAACGATGGCAGAATCGGCATTGACACTGGTTATCTTCAAGATGATTTGTAAAATTCAAACCAATGTGAAAATTATTGGGTCTATGTCTTATATTCTGTAGACTCGTATAATTAGAATTTTATTTGCATGTATTTGGACTGTGTTGGAGTCATAAATCCATAAATAGTCTAATACATGTAGGGTTTGTAATTATATGGGGTTAGGGTTTTAGAGTTAGCTATAAATAGTACTCAATAATTCTAGTTATTGGTGTGGAGAGAAAATTAAAGGGGTAGAGATGTAGGGAGAGATGAAAAAATACCAGGGACACGGAAATAACCTTTGAGAGAAAAAATAGAGTTTGTTTCAGGGTTCGAGTTGTGGGTGTCGACTTTTGATGTGTTTTTAATCTCAGAATTGTACATTTTACAGTTATAGTTGATTATCTCTAGCACCTGTAGACATAGGTAGGTTGTGCCGAACCACGTAAATTCTTGTGTGATTTTTCTTTGGTCTGTGTAATGATTTTTGTTTCTGTTCACGTTCGATGATTGGTGTTCAAAATATATTCATGTAAAATATTTTGTCCACAGACAACCAGTCACAAAAATTGCAGAAAGTTAATCCTGACTATCTATTTATATTAAAATTAATAAGTGTTATAAATTTCAATACAAAGAAATAATTAAAATTTAATTTTTGTAATTAGTCCGTGTACGTAATATTGCTGTATATTCACATTTCTAGGGCTATGTATATTTTAGGTGCATTTTGAGGTGGTTTGGTTTTGAATGACTATTTTTATAGAATAATTAATATATTTGGATTATTAGTGTCTTTAAGTATTAGAAATTGAATTATCAATGTAGTATTTTATGGTATCAAATGTTGTTTGATTAAGAATAAATAAAACGCTATTTGATTTGACATAATTTTAATAATATTAAATTTTTTTTATCTACAAAAATCTATTTTTAATCTCGAGATAAACTAAACTACCTTCTATGAGATAGGGTTAGTAATGAGATAGGGATAGTCTTACTAACGAGGGATTAAATTAGTCTGTGGGGGTGATTCAATTGTTTTCGAAGCATTGGTATATATGAGACTATATTCAAATAGTCGCATTCTCTTTTTATCCCACCACCACCAAACATGCCCTTTAAGGTTTAGTCGATTATTTAGAGACAAAATAACAAATATAAAATATTAATAAATATAGAGGTAGACATAAAATTTGATAAATATAAATCTAGGCCTATAATTCTTAGTTATAAATATATACTACTTTTGTTTTTTGTTTTTTTAAATAGATGATTATTGATATTGAAATCGATGGCTGAAAAAATTTCTCATTTATACCCTCCAAGCACCTCAGTTTTTCCTGTTCCACGAAATTAAAGATTTCTAATAGAAAGGATAAAAAGGTCATTCTTTGGGAGAGGATAACGAAAGTCTAAAAGCTGCCTCATTGGGTATTCTATATCCTTAGATTTAATCAAATTGAGATTTTATATCCAGTAAAATGTCTTGACAAACAGGCAAAAAGCTAATATGTGGACCTACTTCATATATATTATATAATTTTATGCTTCAAATGCTCCAATCAAATAGATCTTATGGCCCCGTTCGGTTACGTTTATAATTTTATTTATTTTTTATTTATAATAAATAAAAAATATAAATTTATTTATTTTTATAAAATAAACAAAAATAAAAATAAAAACATATTTAGCACACAAATATTTAAAAAGTGGTGATCGGAGGTTAAGGAAGAATGTAATAATTGAAGATAGTAGTGGAGATGGTGGTTGAAGATGGTGACCGAAAGTGTTAGTAGATGATAATACCAAGAGATAGTAACGGTAATCAAAAGTGATGATTAAAAGTGATAATCGGATGTGGTGGTCAAAAATGGTGGTCAAAAGTAGCGGTCAGAGATGGTGGGCAGAAGTGATAGCCGGAAGTGGTGGTTGGAAGTAGTGGTCAGAAGTGATAGTCGAAAGTGGTAGTCGGAGGTAATGGTCAGAAGTGATGGTCGGAAGTGGTGGTTAAAAGTAGTAGTCGGAGTTGATGGCCAGAGTTGGTGATCGAAAGGAAACCAGAGGTGGTGGTGGTCGGAGATAGTGACTGAAAGTGTTATCTGATAATAATAGTAAGAAATAGTAATAATAATCGGAGATGGTAACCGGAGGTGAATATTACTGATAATAACAAGAGAGTGATAGTGGTCAAAAGTGGTACTCAGATGTGGTGATTAGAGGTGATAGGTGCGTGTGGTACCCGAAGATGGTGGTCGAATGTTGTGATCGAAAATAGTGGCCAAAAGTAATAGTCTAACGTGGTAGAAGAGAAAGATAAAATAAATATTTATTTACACAAGTAAAAATACATTTTTCCTGTTTATAAGAATTTTGTAAATTCTTAAAATTGTTTGTATTTTTTTAAAAATAAAAATAATTATCAAACTTATTTTTATTTATAATTTATAAAAAAATTTAAAAACAAAAATAAAAAACAATATAAACATAAATGTCACCAAAGAGGGTCGAAGAGTTTGATTGCCAATTGTGTGAGAGAGAGAGAGAGAAAAGAGAGAGAGAGAGAGAGAGAGTGGGAGTCAATGTGATTGTTTAGTTAAAAAGTTTAAATGAATTTAAAGTAAATTGTTTGGTAAATTAATTTTTGAATTAGATTTTTTTAAAAAAAATTTTAATTGATTTAATAAAATGTTGTTTTTTTTCTTAACTTTTTATTCAAATTAGATAGTATTACTTTTTATTATAGTTGATTATAAAAATTATATATAGTTGGTGTTGATAGTAATAAATTATCAGTATAATTTTATTATTTTCTATAATTGAATGAGAGTTTGAATATTTTTTTAGTTAAAAATTCAAAAAACTTATGCCGTCAATCAGACCCTAAATTAAAGGCAATAGCATGATGGCCAAACAAATATATCAAATTAAAGTAACAAATGTTGTGACACATTTATAAATATTAAATATAATTAGAGTTTATGTTAAATTCATTATATCAATCCTTATAATCATGTCGCATTATCTAGTATTTTAATTTAAAAAATTAGTTTAATCACTCTAACATTAATGGTAAACTAAAGAGTGATTTTGACATTCCACATTTATTTAAATAGACTGTCATTATTTTTATAATGATATATTTTTATATAATTACTAATACATTTTTATGTATTGACAAATACATACATATTCACTCCCACACTTTGTAATTGATAAAACTTGAATTTCATATCTTTCATTTGAAAAGATAATACATATACTATTGTGCCAAAGACCTCGTATTAATTACTACCTCACTTTCACATATTGTGAAAGATAGACAAAATTTATTTTGTAAAGACAAAATTAGAAGTATAATTAAACAAATGTGCAGTGTAAAAATCACTTTTTAAACTTAAAATTCATAATTGTACTAATACTTTAAAATTATTATTTTAATTCAATTGTATATAATATGGACCACCCTCATAGTAAATTTGAATATTTTATTTTAAAATACAAACAAAATTATATTTAATTTATAAGAATGTAGTATTGCTGCATTTATATTTTCACAGAGACTATATTTTATGATCTTGATGGGATTATAGAATAATAAAAATAAGTAATACTATAAATCTTACAATTTTTTAGGGGATTATAATAGGATTATGTTTTTCATTTTTGATTACAGCGAAATAAAAACTAAAATAAGAATTTTCAAATTTATTATTGACTATTGAATAAAAAAAATAATTCAAAACTTAATACTAATAATTCTAGATATAATCAAGTATCTTACAACAAGTTTTTGTCTTTTACCTTTATTCAATCCCAACCCTCCTCTGATCCAAAATATCAAACAAGTAGAGTGTACTGTTTTGGGAATCTTTGCTAGGGTCCACATTCACTAGTTTTTGATTTTTTTATCTGTGACATGAGTATGGAAATCTTGGATAGATTCAAAGTAGTCAAATTATGATAGTGTTTATCTGAGAGAGGGGAGTTTTGTGTTCTTTACAATTATACTTTCTTGGGAAGTTAAAATGCATCAGTATCCTACCATCCCCCAAGGTTAAAGTATAAGTTACAATTATACTTTATGGAATACTTCAGGGTTTGACTCGTGGGGTATTCCATACCCTCATCCCACTTAACCTATCAAAAAAAATGCATCAGTAAACAAAAAATAATAATAAGAGTTTCGTTACATATTCAAACATATTTTTCTCACACAATTTGTGGGATTCACTTTGTATGAGAGGCGTGTGTTCGGATTTGTGACCAGATTTGTAAATTTAGCATTTTTCTAATAATAAGAGTTTTGTTAAATACAGTCCTACCGACTACAGATTCGGGCACACTCATCTCACGGAAGACGAATATATCAAAGACATGTAAATAAAATGATTCAAATGTGTGAGTGCATAATTGTCAATTATGAAAATAATGTAAAACAATTACACAGTCATTTTGACATGAACCTTTTGGGTTGTCAAACATAAATTATTTTGAGGCAATAGAATGATAATTGTTACTTTTGAGCCAAATGTGATCCTAGGAAATGATATTTGATTAATTTATTTATTTTTATTTATGTAATTCACTTTATAATTACGATAAAATCACAGTTCAAATTGTAAAAATATAGTGGTAACACCAACCCCACCAAAGAGGAAAGTTGCTGCCCAAACTATTTTCAATGATTGCCATTTATCACACATTAAATGTAAAAGCTTTAAAAATGTAAACGTGGTAGTTGAAAAATAACACAAGATAGGTGGTGAATAATAAAAAAAAGAGGCACAAAAATAGTCCATTATTTATTTATATTGTACATAATTGTAAATATCGTATTGTACCATTTGATACAAGTCTGTTCGTACCATTCTAGAACAAAAATAGTTTGTTAATTATTTACTTGTGTTCCATGCAAAATATCAATCTGTACTAATCGATCTGAATTGAATAATATAGACTACAAATAAAAAAAATGGTACTATAAGGTTCGGTATTCAAATTAAAAGTATAAGGTACTATAAGGTACTATAAACCTAGGGATTTCCTTGTCAAGTTTTTGTTTCCTTCGTATAATAAAAGTATTTGATTTGTGTTCATCAGATTAAATTAATTATACTCTATTTATAGTATAAGTAATGCCATACCCTTAATATTGTTAGGACTTGTTTGCTAAACTTACTTTTTTAGATATAAAAATCATTTAATCACCTTCTTACATGTATATAACTAGTTAATTTTAATATCTATTAATAAAGGGTAATTACATCATTTTAGAAAAATAAAAATTATAAAAACCTTGTCGAGCGAGCATTTTTTGAAATTCAATAAGAAATCTATACATTATTCTTTTTAGCTTTTTCGTTAAAAAAAGAGAGTAAAAGACAAGAAATCTAAAAAGAATGAGTTAATTACTACTAGTTTTTGCGTCGGCTTTATACCGTCACAAATAGTTAATTACTGTTGCAAAAACTTTTTACATCGGATTTGCGACGGTAAAAGGAAGGTAACAACTGTTTTGGTCGCAAAAACTTTTTAACGACAGAAAGTGCCATCGCAAATATTGGGGACGGCAATTCTAGGTTTTCGCAAGGGTGTTTTGGTGACGTAAATATTATACAGAAAATTTAATTTTTTTGCTATTGCATAGCTACCGTCGAAAATACTTTTAGCAACCGTATCATAGATGATGCAATACTACAAAACTACATTTTGGCTACTGCAAAAATACCCTCACAAATAAGACTACGTACATGTTCAGCGACGATAAATGTGCCGACGCAAAAAATTAATTTTTTCAAAAACTAATATATATTTATCGATTTAATACATCCAAATATCCATTTCATAATTCATATCCATTTTCTAATTCATTCACATTCAAAAATTTTAAAAAAAATCACATTTAATTAATTCAAACAAAAGATATATTAACAAGTGTACAAAATATGTACCCTAGCACACAACATTTGAGTTTAGAATAACACATACAATCTAACATAAATAATAGTCTAATACATGAATTAGAAATCACAAGCTCTAATATATTTAAGAACAATCCTATCATGCCATCTCACTACCACTTGACCTTTTCTACTTCTCCAACACCTAAAAAATGATTGAAATTAGTTTAAAGCGTGATAATTATATAAAGTGTTGATGTTTGTCTTAAATTTCTATCAAAAATGTGAAGGAAAATTGCCACTAGGGCAGACCGATCGAGTAATCTGAGAATTGATCGATTAATTTGCTAAGTCTGCACAAAATCTGAAACCATTCAAATACAGATCGATAGACCGATCGATCAGTGGGTAGACCAATTGATCGGTGAACAAACCAATCAAGCGATTTGTTTGGAATTGTTGTTTTCTGCTGACTGCTAGGGTTGCGGTTGTTATGTTTATAACCTAATATATATAAGGGATTACAACCAAAAACCCTAGAGTATAACAAGTGTGTGGAAATATACAAGAGAGACTCAGATTAGATGCTATAGATAATGAGGAAAAGAGTTTTGTAATCCATTTTGTAATAATAGTGGATTGTTCTCTCTTCTCGTCGATGTAGGCATCTCGCCGAACTACGTATATTCTTGTGTATTGTGGTTGCTTCATATTATTTTTTCGTTTTGCTTAGATTGAAGCCTAAGGTGTGTGCTTCGCTACACAACAAGTGGTATCAAAGTTTTGGTTAAAGGTTCAATCACCCGATTACAGTAAAGATGATGAATACCAAGTTCATCAAGAAGTTTACCAACAAAAATAACTTTTCTCTTTAGCAACGACGGATGAAGAATATGTTGATCTAACAGGGAGTCTCTAAGGCGTTACTCGGCAATGCGAAGAAGTCGAAAAGGATGACTGATGATGATTAGGAGGATCTCAATACATGGGCTGCCATTGCCATCCGTCTCAACCTCGGAGATGATGTTATTTATAACGTATTAAGGAGACAATGGAGGTTATTTGGAAAAAATTAGAAATCCTCTATATAAAGAAAAGTTTGGCAAGCAAATTGTACATGAAGAAACATTTATACGGGCTACAAATGAAGGAAGGTACGAGTCTGTTGGAACATCTCAATGTCTATAATATGCTTATTACACAATATCAAGGTTTGATGTTAAAGTTGATGATGAAAATAACCGATACCAAATTTCGAAAAAATTCATCAAACAAAGGATTGTCTAATAGCACAATAGAGCAAAAAACGAACGGATATTTCAAGTGTGGGATTACAGATCAATTTAAAATGGACTGTTCAACACTTAATTGAGAAATCATTTGTTATCGCTGTGGTGAACCAAGACACATAGCCACTTAATGTGGACAATCGAGAAGGGCAGCACAGTCGGTAGCACAGTCATCCATTGGAAGTAAAAGAATAGAGAATAACATATCTATAAGGAATAAACAGAATAAAGGAAGAGAACCAATGGAGCCGTCAAGAATTTCAGGAAGGGTGTTCGCCATTA
>JAULJZ010108633.1:0-11611 GCA_032270985.1 Heliamphora pulchella
TACCGATGGTATGTCCATTTCCATCTAAACTGTGAACATAAAACTTATATTTTGCAAGAACCTAAAATCTGGTCTTCCGTGTATAAACCGTACTCAACACACTAGATTAAATACTATATAGAATATCAGACATCTATGCATAACAAATAAATGATATACATATATAGCTCATAAAGATTCTTATAAAATGAAAAATTAATTTTATTAAAAAATAAAATTAAATACTAAAAACATGATTTTCAGTATGCCAACCCTAATAATATGAACGATGCCCTAACTGTCTGCAGTGATAACGCGTGGCCTCTCTCTGCTCCGGCTTTCCTGTAGAGGCTACTAAAGGTGCAGGCATAGAAGACTATAGCTGGTATGATCCCACTGAACAGGAACTCGGTCCAGACGACCACTAGCACTTTTTCCCGCACCCCTGGAACTGTGTACCCCCATCATTCTGCTGGCTCTTACTCTCTCTAACTCTGTGGCTTTCTGCCAGCGAGTTCTCTACTCGAATGGTTGCTTCCACCAGTGCGATGCACACCTCCAAACCCAGAGCTGCAATCCTATCCTTGATTGCGGGAGGTCCCTCTCAAACCTTCTAGTGCGCAACTCCTCTGTAGATACCATCTCAGCTGCGAACCGCTACAGATTCGAGATTCTGGCCTCGTACTGAACCACAGTAAGGTTCCCCTAGGCGAGAGAAAGAAACTCCTCTTGGTATGTATCCCTCGAAGATCTCAGGAAATACTTCTCCAAGAAGACTCACATGAAAGTAGCCCACGTGTCATCCACCGTGGTCTTGGCGAACTTCCACCACTCTCTAGCATCTTCCTGCAGTTTGAATGCCTCCAACTTCACCCGCAAAGCATCCTCCTCGATATCCAGAGTATTGAAGATGGTCGTGGTCACTTCTAACCACTCAGTAGTAACCTTGGGGTCCGGCTACCCAGAAAAGGTAGGTGGATTCAACCGCCGAAATTTCTTCATAGCCACAGTAGCCCTTGGCTCAGGAGCCCTCATTCCAGCTCTATATGCCTCAGCCATAGCTCTCATAGTGGCAAGCATCTCCTGCATGACGTCAGCACCGCCCATTTGATCCTGTGGGGCCGGAACGTCTCCCTCCTCCGGAACCTGAACATACGCTCGGCCTCGGCCATGCCCTTGGCCACAACCTCGTCCCCGTCCTCCCCGCGTGGACATAATTCTAGATAAAGCAAGATAGCAGGATAAGCTTTCCTATAGCATGCTGTTACTAACATGAAAGCATAACATACTCGAGCATGCTAACACATAGCCACTTAAGACTCTATAAACACGTCTCACATACCGAGGAGAGCCAACAAGACAGACTCATTCATTTGGATAACCTATTTAGATTCTTAGCTAGAAAACACGTCGGCCAAATACGTTTCTAACTTGGCTTCTAAATTTGTTAATCCAAACGCCCAAAGGCAAGACTAGTCCACCCTAAGACCCAACCACCATACCCACTATACATCAACCATCATGCTTAAACAAACTATCAGCATGTCATAAAAACACTTAAACACATGCAAGCAAGCATCCATAGTTATCCTCACCGGGTGATGCACCTTCTTCCCATGGCTCTTAAGTATTCGAATCCAGAGCTCTGATACTAAGTTGTCACGCCCCAAAAATCCAAGGTCATGTGAAACACCGAACAAACCACCAGCTTATAAAAGATAGAACTTTTACTAATAAACAACCAACCAAAATAATACAGTTCTGGAACAAAAGAGTACACCAGGTTCACTCTCAGAATCACATGCAACCTGCTCATACAATTATAATATACAGCCTCAAAGCTTACAAAACATGCCTTCAGAAACAGGCAACATATATGTAAATACAGGCTTCTATAACAAAAGGGGAAAACTATATAATAGTTTTCTGGCCACCAAGCACAGCTAGATCAACTCCACGTGATCATCAACACCTGAAAAAGGTTTTAACAAATTCCACTACGTGAGTCGAAGCCCAATAGAAACAGACTGTGATGCAGTAAAGCAGGATATGCAATCACATAGCATAAGTAAAGGTTTTTCCACAGAAAACCCCAAGCTATCAACATATAAACACGCACGCACGCACACACACGAATCACTATCACATCCAAGTGATTTTACCATCTCGTGGTCTCAAAATCTAGGCACTGATATCGAGTGCGTGTATAGACCCAAGTAAAGCTACCATCCACCTGGCCACACAGGCCCTATGGAGTAACGGAACCTTCTATACCCCGACACAATCTGCGTCCTTTCCCAGTTCACTAGCCGGCAGGTAGAGAAACCCATTCTGCGCAGTTTTTCAGTCTTTCACCAAGGAGCAACTCATGCCCAAGTTAACAAGATCCGAGGATCATACAGTCCTTTTTTATTATCACATCAAAACAAAAAACACACACATGAGTCCAACCCATCAAGGTTCCTCTCACCAAACCCGCAACACCGTGAGTCCAACCCAAAAGGTTCCTCTCACTAAACCCATACGTCCCATCACATGCAATATACTAAGAAAAGCATAACACAAGCTTTCCATCCGTATAAACATGGTTCAAAACATACAATATGCTATGTAGGCATTTTTAACCTGTAGAAAATCATAAAATTGCACGTAGCACCCTTTAAAGACAACATAGTTTAGGATCCTACCTCGATGAGTCAAAAGTCGAAGCCTCGAAATTCGAACCACGTCGAAAAAAGAATCTGATCGGATGTACGCGAAGCTAATAGCGTGGATTGCAAGGATCCACAAGCTGATCGTCGAAAACTAGTCCCAGGGACACCAAAAATGTAGAGAGAAGGCAGAGAGAATGGAAGAAATAAGCTTTCTCCAAACATTCCAGGGGCTAGAATAGAAATAGGCTCGTCAAAAACCATGGTTTAGTAGACTGAAGAGGCCACTTCGGTCAACTGAAGGAGTTCCAAAACTCCATAACTCTCCAAACCGCCACAGTTTAGTCGACCGAACCCCCCAGTTCAGTCTACCGAACTGGAAAAACTAGGTTCAGTCGACTGGGCCAACCCCTCCAGTCGACCAAACCTTAGGGTAGAAGCGTACTATTTTGGGTCTCGGTTTAACTGCTCAAAAACCATCCCAACAAGCCTAAACAAGGTCCAAGAAAGCCTAAAACACATCTACACATACTGTTCTACAACTCCAAAGCATAAACCATGCATCGATGATATACATAACATGAAAGAAACACGTCAACATGTATATATATAAAAAATAAAGCGGTACAGGGTCTCACATAAGGTGTCTAGGTCCTAAGTCCGAAAGGCCTCTTAGGTTTTCCCCAAGCCCTAGTGCGCTAGGCATCCTATGTTTCAAGCCCTGCTTCTCATGCTCCCTAAGTCCAGAAGGCGTCTTAGGTTTCCCACGCCCTAGTGCATTAGCCATCCTATGTTTCAAGCCAAGTTTCCCAGGCTTCCTAAGTTCATAAGGCGTTTTAGGTTTTTCAAGCCCTGCTCCCCAGGCACCTATGTCATAATTGTTTTTTATGTGTTTTTTTTAATGCCCTTATGATTTTTTGTTTGCCTGTTTTTTTTATTTAATTTAAAAATAGTTTTAATGTCTTGACTTGACTTTTAATTATTTGTGTCCCGTGCTCGTCCCGTGTTTTAAGGTCTTGACTCGACCTATTAATTCGTTATTTCTTTTCCGATGAAAATAGTTTTAAGCCTTGACTCGATTTTTAATTATTTTAACCCCGGGTTTCGTTCTAAGTTTTTAGGTCTTCACTCGACCTATTAATTCGTGATTTCTTTCCCGATGAAAATAGTTTTAAGTCTTGACTCGATTTTTAATTATTTTTATCCCATACTTCGTTTCGAGTTTTTAGGTCTTGACTCAACCTATTAATTCGTGGTTATCCTTTTCGATGAAAATAGTTTTAAGCCTTGACTCGGATTTTAATTATTTTTATCCCGTACTTCGAGTTTTTTGGTCTTGACTCGACCTATTAATTCGTGGTTATTCTTTCCTGATGAAAATAGTTTTAAGTCTTGACTCGGCTTTTAATTATTTTTACCCCGTGTTTCATCCCAAGTTTTTACAATTTGACTCGACCTATATTAATTCGTCGTTATTGTTTTTCGATAAAAATAGTTTTAAACCTTAACTCGACTTTTAATTATTTTTATCCCGTGCCTCGTTTCGATTTTTTCGGTCTTGACTCAACCTATTAATTCATAGTTATTCTTTCCCGATAAAGATAGTTTTAAATCTTGACTTGATTTTTAATTATTTTTATCCCGTGCTCATCCCGAATTTTTATGTATTGACTCGACCTATTAATTTATGATTTTCTCTCCTTTAAAGATGATTTTAAAGTCTTGACTCGATTTTTTGGTTATCCTTATCATGTTCTTGTTCTGAATTTTTAGGTCTTAACTCGACCTAATTAATTCGTTGTTGCTTTCCCGATTAAGATAATTTCTAGAATTTTGACTCAATTCTTTTAATTATTTTATTTATAGCCTAGTTCTTAGATTTTGATTTGATATTCGACTTGTTTGATTGTTTGTGCTCCCTTTAGATCTTGACTCGATCGTTAGGATGTTGTTCGCATCATGTTTGATCATATTAGTGTTTGCATCATATGAACATCTGCATCATGTTTATTATCTTGCATCTGTGCATTTGCCCTAAGAATTACGTTTTGGTCTAATCCCTAGCGAAGGGGTACGTAGGCAGCTCGATAGAAATTCGAGTACAACCAACATTATATGCATGCTTGTGTGTTTGTAGCCTATGATTGACGGCTCGGTCAAATGGATGTTGTCTCTGGATCTTTGATATAACTTGAATCACGCGTTGCTATGCAAGTTATGTCAAAGAGGGGAAATTGTAGACATCCCAATTTGACCCTGCAATCTTAGGTTGATCTGGGTGAATCCGATGATGAAAAACAAGTGGAATGGTACTTCTGAATAATCCTCGGGAAGTAATCCAAGCTCAGTAATTTGAACCAAATGACCAAAACCTTTAAACTAGTGAAATCACCTTGAACTGCCAACTTTGAACAGCGGGACCGCCAACTTCGATTGTGGCAACCTACATAAGAAACTCTTGAAAACCCCTAGCCAAAGTGGCGGCCACCACATTTGAACCATGGGGTTGCCAACTTCATTGTGGCGACCGCCATAAGAAACCCTTAGAAGCTTGATTTTTTGTTGCGACCGCCCACTCCAAACCCGGTGACCGCCAACTCCAAATGGTCTGACATGTCCCAAAATGTGTCAACATCTCATTGGTTAAAGAATTCTATAAATACCGTACCCTAGTATATTTTTCAGGACAAAATTCAAAGTGAGAGATACTATGCCAAAGTACCGAGAGAATAGGAGCCGTGACGCTAGCACCCTGCCGAAGCATCAAGAGACTAACCACCAACACCGAAACTCTGCTTGACCCTAACTCACCTACACTTAGATTGGAGCATTGCTTAAAGATTGGACTACCGATCACCATTCCACGACTTGAGGATTCATTTGCGATCAAGGTATACTATTGGGATCCCCGGTCATTCTCTCTCCATTTCCTATCTCTTTAGAGAGACCGAGTTAATTTGGCTTTCTTATCTCGCATGTGTTCTTTATAATGCCTGTATAGTTGTTTTAAGTATTAGTATCCATTTGGTTTGTTGTAATAAACATGTTTAGTTTAGTTAGCTAAATTCATGTTATAAATTAAATATTAGTTTGTTTACTTTACATTGCACACTTGCACTTAGTTTATTGATTCATCAAAATAGTGCTAACATATTGGGTAATTGCAACTTACAATGTCGCTGTAGTCATAATCAATGCACTTGCATTTATATGGTTGTAATTGTCAATATTACATTCATATTTTTCTAATTAAGTAGTTGCTATGCCATTACATAATAGTTTATGTTTTCATACATTATCTTTTGTTTGAATTCTTTTTAACAGCATTCTTTTTATTTTTCTTTTCTTTTTATTTTGTTACATCAAAATTCACAAAATCTCTTAATTTTAGCTTAATTTTTCTTTTTGTAGCATTTCTTTCACTTTTCTTTTATTTTGTCCGATTTTCATATAAAATCTATAAAATCCATAATAATAGTTAGGTTCCTTCTTTTTTCTTTTGTTATAGTTCTAAATCTTCGGTCTTACTTTCTTTTATCTTCCTCAAAAATCTTTAAATTTTGATTTAATCTTCTTTTTGTAAATTTTCTTTTGTTTCCTTTTCTTTTGATTAAATCTTTGAACATTCTGTTGTATAAAAAAAACATAAAATTCATGTTATTAGTTTAATAATCTTTCATTATTTTTTTCTTTATCAATCTTTTAATATAGAATTTTCATGTACTTTTTATTTTAATTTGTCTTTCCTCTCTTGTAGAAGTTTCTTTATATTTTGTTTACAATCAAGTTAGTGTAATTTTAGGTTAGTTAGTAACATGCATATTTGATAAGATAATTTTAAAGTATACTTTGTTTACTTCATTTGAAATCATGTTTAGAATAGTTTAGATTATTTTAGTTATTTGATGATATTGTTAGCAACTCCTTGTTCATTTTTTGTATGATTGGGATTCAGTGACTTTTTAGCATATTTTTGTTCTTCTTTTTTTTTTTATTTGAATCATACTAATTTAAGTTATTTTTGTGATATTGCATATGACTTTACTCCATGTATCATTTAGTTAAAAATTGCATGCAGTAGAACTTATAATTTATTTTTTGATATTTGTTTTACTTGGCGTTATATATATATATATATAATATGTTATGTATTTTTCTTATTTGATTTTAGATGTTCTCGCTTTACCACATCTTCTGTATTTGCATGCATTTGAGAAATCTAATTAAGAACCAATAATGATTAGTAGAGGCCAACCTCATGGTTGGGCGAACAGGGTGCCTAACACCTTCCCCGATTCGTACCTTAGCTCCCAAATCCTTGTTTTCTCTAGTTAACATTTTAAAGATCAGTAGCATATTTTTGTTTTTCTTCGTTTTTCTAAAAAATTAAGTGGCGACTCCATTTTCAACAAAAAGAATTTCTAAAATTTGGTTTTCAAGTGTTAAAATATTTTTTAAAATATTTCTTGAAATTCCTTATTTTTGAACTCAAAAAACCCAAATCCCAGCGCCACAGCAGCCACCGCCAGCTATGCTGACACCGCCGGCACTGCCGCACACCGTCGCTCCCCCCGACTTTTGTCGCCTCCTCCAACGTCTGTTTTTGCCCCAGTTTTTTTCTAAAAAATAGCTTATGAAAAAAACTATTTTTCTATTAAAAAAAAACATATCAAAAATAGCCCCAGAAACTACTTTCAAAAGGCCCCGAAGGGGCTATGCAGCTGTCGCCGCTGCTGCCATTTCTCTACCATTCTGTGGTTGTTTCGACTCCTGTTTCTTGCTATTTTTAGCACTGATATACAGCTATACGATGCTCTGAAGAATAACCCAAAAATAATCCCGAAAAGCCCCGAGAATAGACCCCAAAACAGCCCCTGCCGCCGCCGCATTGTGCCGCTGCCTGAACTATTTTTTAGCCCGGTTTTACTGCTATTTTCTGCCTAAAAAATTACTCAAAACCTACACCAAAATCGTTTTAAAAATCGGCCAAAAAAGGCCCTAAAAACCACCGGCTTGCGCCGCCGACGGTAGCTGTTTTTCCAGCCTATTTTTGCTAGATTTTAGGACTATGTTGTTGCAGTTTTTTAATGCAAAAAACTTACTAAAGAACTTGTTGCAAAATCGTGGAAAAATCGCCGCGATCCATGGCCTGAAAATTTCGAAACCACCGCCGATGCCACTGGTTTTGTCGCTACCTGTTCTTCGTGTTCTTGAACCTTCGAACCTGTTCTTACATATATTGAACAATATCTAAAGAGCATAACAAAGCTTTTACATCGAAACTTATGTCCCGAATGCTCACAATCGATCTAAAAAGCCTAAACTATCAGGATAACTCTCGTGATAAAAAAATAAATAATAATCATCATTCAACCATTCAATCAAACATGAATAAAATAATGATCATAAAATCGGGATTAGAACGCTTACAAAACAAAGTTAACACAGTTCTAAATATGTCCAATTTCTCGATTAAGCCATATTCATAAATTAAAACGGCTCTGATACCAATTGTTGGAGATAAATTGTCAAGATCATTGATTTGAATACGAATTTTTGATAAAAAAATACTAGACGGGCAATTGCCGAAATAGACTCCAGTTTGAAACTTTTTGATACCGAACGATCAAAATAAAATCCCTACTTCCAAAGTTAGATTTAGGATTATATTTTTCAAAATCTGATAGAATGATTTCGGTTACTGTAACAATCACGAGTTTGTAAACACCGAGTTGAAACTCCGATCTAAGTCTACCACTGTATTTTCTTATGCGAGTCATGAACGTAGGGTGGACTATGATCTATCGTGATCTTAGACCTGCTAATCTAGCCTTTTAAGATTTACGTGAAAATCCTAATTCACAAAGTGTTGAATAATCATAATACTATAGCCTAGGGTTAGCATAACTGCATATATATAGGGCTATAATAGAGACCTGTGGAGTAAATATGACTTGAGCTTCTAATGTAATTATGAAAACTCGCCTGCCCCTGAGACAATTTCATAAAAACATAAATTACAATTCATACCACTAAAAAATCGTAATTGCACTCTCAGTTACATTCTCAAAATCGATTATTCGAGCTCATATTATTAAATGTTTAACCCATCTCCTCAAGTTAAGATTCTCGATACCTGCAAATTAAATTTAATTATTGACAATTTAATTTAATCGGCTTCTTAAAATTTCTTAAGTTCTTCCACTTAACTTATTTAATGGCCGGATAATTAAATCCACCTACAGGGTTTGGCCAGGTCAAAACTTATAAGCTTCCTTAAGGGAGTTTCGTCAATCCCGAACAATCGGGATGTAGATTCCGTCAATTATTAATATTCGCCATATATTTAATACCGTTATCTAACTCACCGGAAATATTTAATCCATAAAAGATCGCACCCTCTAATAAATCAAAACAACGAATATTAAATATATACAAATAATAATTATTTCAGAATTAAAAGCATAAGCACTCATAATAATCTTATAGTGTGAATTAATTTATATAGTCAGTGTAAAATTAATTACTCCAATGTGGTCATGTTCAACACACACAAAGTGTATTTGCACAACGAGTCGAAATAATAGACAACGCTATTCTCTGTTCTTTGTAACCAAGACAAGCCTACTAAAACTCTGTGCTACAGTTATACCGATAGTTTGTTAAATTCCATCTAAATTGTGAGTTAGAACTTATATTCTGCAAGAATCTATAATATAGTCTTCTGTGTGTAAGACGTACTCTACACACCAGATTAATAATTGTACAGAATAAAAAACATCCATGCATAATATTAAAGAAATAATATTGCATACATTACTCATTAAGATTCTCATAAAATGAAAAAATAATTTTATTAAAGAATAAGATTAAATACTAAAACCAACAAAATTCATGATTTTTACTATACAATCTTGACACGTCAAATGACTACAACATTGAGATTACTGAAAAGTAAATTGTGAGAGCATTACAACGATATAAAGTTCGACTAAAATAGGCTTCGATAAGGCCCCCAAAAATCACAACTAAAGTTAGCCCCCACAAACTAGTTTTGACCATTAACCACGTTTTCTTAGAATAAAATCTCTACATGAAAAGTTACTTACCTATTTGCTATTTTTATGTGTTTTGATTGGATTTGCAAACATCTGGACAATTGTGAATAATCTTCCATTTTGAACACCACTATCAAGTGAGTAATCTGATATCTGAGTTATTCAAAATTTTCGATTTACTACTTTATAACGATCCATGTGACATGATTGAAAATGTCGATGATAATTGGTTATTGAAATTTGTCAAAATGTGGATATTATAAAATGAATGAATAATAGTTTAAACGGGGTCCCAACCGCTAGGGGATAATAAAGATACTAGCGATGTGACGTAATAAGGGCGGGGTCACGATCAGGTGGCTATGGAATGATTATCTCCAACTTAAGTAAGGCCGCTCCCTAAAATTGCTGGTAAAATCATTAAATGATATCATTCTATAAATGGAAAACAAGAAATAACTCAGATATCTATATTCACACACTAGTTTTGTTAATTAATGTTGAATTTGTGATATAGGTAAAACTCATAAATATTGAATAAAGTGCTATACTGGATGTTGCCATGTATATTGCCAATGCATAAAAGTGATCGAATGAAAAGCTTGGACATAAGCATGAATTATTAAATATTTTTCTTTTCAATATAACGTAAGTTTTTATACGGCTCAGATTGTGGGTCTGATTGACAAATGCTTATAATAGCTATATTTTGTAATGCGAGTAACAACTCTAGATATATTTATAAAATTTTATGCTTAAGCAAAACTTTTTCTTTAAAATATTTTTTGATTGATATTTTAGAAAATCCCTAAACTAATCGAATAGGCAGGCCTTTGGTGAGCTTTGACTCACTGGCCGGTCATAGACACTATATGAGAAAAATGGGTCGTGACATTCTGTGATATCTTGATAACTCACATCGAAAAGGGAGAGGGAGTTCATGGGCTATAAAGGAAAAATCGTAGACCCTTACATTCAACGATACCTTTTCTTAGGTGGTAGAGACCCTAGCAGAACTCCACAGTTAAGCATGCTTGAACGGGAGCAATGCAAGGATGGGCGTCCCCTTGGAAAGAACAAAACTGTGAGAACTTTTGCTCAAAGCGAACAATATCATTGCCATGAGAAGGGTTGAGGTGTTACGAATGGTATCAGAGCCGACTCTCTCCACCTCCGAGTGTGAGTTCTTGCCGTCTCGCGTGACATGTGGGCAGGCTACTGCACAGGGACGTGCAGCCCTAAGGGGGTGGATTGTGATATTCTAGCATCCCACATCAGAAAGGGAGAGGGAGTTCCTAAGGTATAAAAGAAAAATCTTGGACCCTTACATTCAACGAGATCTTTTTCTGGGTGGTAGAGACTCTAGCAGAACTCCGCAGTTAAGCGTGTTTGGACGAGAGCAATGCAATGATGGGCAACCCCTTGGGAAGAACAAAACTGTAAGAGCTTTTGCCCAAAGCGAACAATATCATTGCCATGAGAAGGGTCGGAGTGTTACACATTCCCTATTAGATTGTACAGCCAACAACTAGTTCTATGGCCTACTAGTTCTTTTCGATATAGCTGGAAGCTCTTTCCTATCTATCATGAAACTTTAGGTCAAATCTATTTTTGGATCACTTTTTTCGACCAAACTTTAGGTCAAATTAATCTTTTTGTTTATTTTCGATTTTAATGAACTATTTTTTTTTATCTTTTGGTCAAGATTTTTTAATTTTTTGACTTCTGTCATCAAAACAATTTAGAAAAGTAAAAAAAAATAGCCAAAAAATAAAATCAAAAATCAAAAAAAGAAAATACTCCCAAATTTAACCCAAAGAGGCCAATAGAAAATCTATAATGGTTTTAAATCTCTCTATATATAATTTTAGAAATACCGCACCCCAATAAATATTCCCATTTCCAAAAGTAGAACCCCCAACC
>JAULJZ010108644.1:0-11611 GCA_032270985.1 Heliamphora pulchella
ATATTTAAAAATGAAAAGAAAATTAGCTTAAAAGACTTTTTATGATTTTTAGATTTAATAAAATAAAAGAAAAAGAAAGATAGAATAAGTACTACGAAAATAAAATAAAATAATAGAAAAAATAGAAAAGAAAAATAAGAAATGAAACATTAGAGAGAAAAATAAAACTACATTATAAGGAAAAGAAAATAAAGTTTCATTACAAGAAAAGAAAAGAAAACAAAAAGATGTTAGAAAAAAAAATTATACTACTATTAAAAAAATAAAGAAAAAAAAATAAAAAGTAAAGGCTGATGAAGGAACATTAAGTTAATATTATAAGAAAAGAAAAAAAAAGAAAAAGAAAGAAAAATGTGCATTGAAAGAAAATTAAAATAACATTGCAAGTAAAAGATAAAAAAGTATAAAAAAAAAACATTAAACTAATACTGAAAATAAAGGGACATTAAAGAATCAAAATAATAACTAATAAAGAAACTTTAAACTAATATAAAAGGAAGAGATAAAAAGGAAATAAGCACACAATTATTTTAACTGGAGGATATGAATGTAATATTGACAATTACATTTATACAATGTAAGTGCTTTTTATAACAACTAACAACATCAATAATTTGTAGTTGCCAAAAAATATTTGCACTAATTAATGAATACAAATAAAAATGACAATGTGCTAAGTGTGAGTGTGAGAAAATAACTAAACAACTAAAAAAAAATAACTAAATTACATGAAGTAAATAGGATTAACCATGTAAATGAAAGAAAAATATGAATTGAAATTGAATTTTAACCCGATCACTCCAAAAGAGAGAAAATGGAGTTAGAAAGATCGGGGATTCAAACGGAATACCTGAATTACTAAGGAATTCCCAAATAGGGAGAATATGCTTCAACGGTCCAATCCTCGGATTGTGATCCAAGCTAAGGTTTCAAAGTAGGCGTCGGAGATTCGGATCTCGGTATTTCGACAAGGCTTCGGCGTCGAGACTCGGAATTGCTCGACAACTCGGCAGAGCTTCTCTCACTAAACCTCTCACTAATTTTCTGTCCTTGAAAACGTACCAGGAGTACAGTATTTATAGAGTTCTTCAACCAATGAGATGCTGCCACATTCTAACACATGTCAGGCCATTTGGAGTTGGGGGTCGCTACAATGTAAGTTGGCGGTCACCATGTTTTTGAAATGTTCCACAAGGTTCTATTGGCGGTCGTTACAATGCAAGTTGGCGGTCACTAGTTTGGAGATGGCGGTCGTCACTTTTGGCTAAGGTTTCCAAGAGGTTTATTGGCGGTCACCACAATGAACATGACGGTCGCCTTACTTGGACAGCAAGTTTCAAAATTTCGACAAAATTTCTTCGGTTTGAAGGTTCTAGGTTCAAATACTGAGCTTGGATCACTTTTCGAGGATCAAACTGAAGCACAATTCCACCTGTTTTTATCATCAGATTCAACTAAGATTAGGCATGATCAAATTGGGGTGTCTACAGTTGCCCTTCTTTGATATAACTTGCATAGCAACGTGTGATACAGGTTATATCAAAGATCCAGAGACAACAGCTATTTGATCGAGCTGTCAATCTTAGACTACAAGCACACAAGCATACATATGATGTTGGTCGTACTTGAATTTTCATCGAGCTGCCTACGTACCCCTTTGCTGGGGATCAGACCAAAACGTAGTTCTTGGGACAAAATGCAAAAATGCAAGATATGATGTAAATGCTAGCATGAACAGATGCTAACATGATGCAAATACTGGTATAAATATGAATGTGATTGAATAAGTTCTAGAGATTGAGTTAAGATCTAAAAGGAGCATAAACCTAATCAAAGATCGAGTTAAGATATAAGAATTCGGCTATGAATTACATAATTAAAAGGATCGAGTTAGGAATCAATAAATTATCTTAACCGGGAAAGCAATTGATCGGACGAGTTAAGACCTTACAATTTTGGGATGAGAGCGGAATAAAATTTATTAAAAGCCAAGTTACGGCTTAAAATTAATATTATTGGAAAGAGAGACTACGAATTAATAGGTCGAGTTAAGATCTAAAAATTCGGAACAAAAGCGGGATAAAAATAACTAAAAGTCAAGTTACGACTTAAAATTAGATTTATCGGAAGCGAGATAAAAATAATTAAAAGTCAAGTTATGGCTTAAAATTAATTTTATCAGAAAGAGAGATTACGAATAAATAGGTCGAGTTAAGACTTAAAATTTTTGAATGAAAGCGGGATAAAAATAATTAAAAGTCAAGTTACGACTTAAAGTTAGATTTATCGGAAAGAATAATCACGAATTAATGGGTCGAGTTAAGACCTAAAAGTTCAAGACGAAGCGCGAGATGAAAATAATTAGAAGCCAAGTTATGGCTTAAATTTATCGAAAAGAATAATCACGAATTAATGGGTCAAGTTAAGACCTAAAAATTCGGGATGAAGCGCGAAATAAAAATAATTAAAAATCAAGTTACGATTTAAAAATTAAATTTATTTGAAAGAATAATCATGTACAAAAATTTTCTTGAAATATTTTTAAAAAACACCCAAGATTTTAAAAAATATTTTTGGAAAGCCCCCCTAAAGTTTGAAAAATTATTATTATTCTTTTGGGAAAATTATTATTTTTTTGGAAATTATTTTTACTAATAAAAATTTTAGAAATAACGCAAAAAAAAAAAATAAACAAATAAAACAAACAAACTTAAAAGAGAATAAACACAGATAAATAATAGACCCCCAAACAGCTCCCCTCAAAAACCTAAAAACGGACGTGACTGCTGACCGACTAGCGCTGTTTTCCCTTTGACATGGCGGTCGCCGCCTCTAAACCCCTACAACATGGCGGTCGCCACCTCTAAACCCCTACAACATGGCGGTCGCCAAGAAACGTTTGGAAAACCCAGCGGTCGCTAACACGGGAAATGGCGACCGCCACCTCCAGGCGCGCGTAAAGCCCCCAAGGGCGCGCAGGTTAGGCTTATTTGTTCACTCCACTTTCTCTTCCTAGCTCTCTCGCGCTCAAACTCTCTCCCATCTCTTTCTTTTTCATTTAGCTTTCGTGCCCTTCGCTTCGAGATGTTTACACTTTTGCTCCTGATTCCATTCTTCTTCATGGCGGGCCTAGCCCATGGGGATGATGACCTTGGGGCGTGACAAGGCCCCTCCGCTGCTGGGAGTTCTTCCACAGGGACTCTCAGAGGTACGGCTTCCAATCTTCCTGCCGATGGGATCACCTCCACGCAGCCCACTGCTGCGATGGATGCTCTTGTACTTGAGGTGAAGCGCACTTCCCACCGAGCTGAGAAGTAGGCACGGACAGCTGCTGAGGCACAGGCGGCTGCTGACACTGCTGCTGACGCTGCGATGGCTGATTTCTTGGACCCTAATGCTGGAGAGAGTCATCTAGCACCCTTCAACCCACATACTTACGCTCCAGCACCATATCGCGTGGTTCTACGCGGGATGAAACGCTACGAGCCTCCCATCGATGCTGTTGCTGATAACGTTCTTCTGTGGGAGCCTGACCAGCATATTTCTCGCCAGCGGCCATCGGTATGTACCATATCCTTACTGTTTTAAATACCAAAGCATGATATATTAAACGTAGACACATGCCTAGGATCCCCTAGATGATATGATAATGTGCTTTGATATGATGATGAATGATGATGAATGATGTTTTATTTTGATGATGGTGTGATGTTTTGGGATTTAAACTTAGCTTAAGTATCTTTGCTATAGAAATTTAAAACAGTGGGGACACTTAGGATTTGAACAAACAATGAAAAAAATAATGCGACTATTTTAATAAAAATCACAAATTAAAGGGCTTGAATTTTTTTTTTAATTTTTAGGAAAACGTAACAAATTAAGGGGTTTTTTTTTGTTTTTGTTTTTGTTTTTAGGGTATGAAAACTGAAAGGGTAATTTTTATCAAAAATTTTAAAATTAGAGGCAATTTAGTCAAAATTTTATAAAAATTTAGGGCTAATTTTTCAAAAAAAAAATCACAAACTCTAGAAATTTAAGGGGGTATTTTTCAAAATCAAGAAAATTTTTCAAAAGTCTCAAAAAATTTTAAAAAATTTTTAGAAAATCCTAGAAATTTTAGAAAACTATTAAGAAAATCCTAAAAAATTTTAAATTTTAGAAAACTATTAAGAAAATCCTAAAAAATTTTAAGAAATTTGAGAAATTTGAGAAAAATTTTAAGAAAATGTTAAAAATTTTTAGAAAATCCTAGAAATTTGAGAAGAATTTTAAGAAAATCCTGAGAATTTTTAAGAAATTTGAAAAAAATTTTAAGAAAATGTTAGAAATTTTTAGAAAATCCCAAAAATTTTTGGAAGATTTTTAAAAAATGTAGAAATTTGTAGAAAATTCTAAAAATTTTAGAAAGATTGTTTTAGAAGATTGGGGTAAATTTTTAAAAATTCTTAAAAAAATAATTCTAAAAGGTTAGGGCAAAATGGGCAGAACACAAATATCAAAGGAAAGAGATAGAGCCGACTTCGTGTTAGGGTGCCTAGTTTTCTAGAACTTGAAACAACCGACTTCGTGTTAGGGTGCCTAGTTTTTTAGGGCTTGATAGAACCGAAGGGTTATCACTTACACACAAACCTAGGGTTAGGGTGCCTAGTTTTCTAGGACTTGAAAGAACCGAAGGGTCGTCACTTACATACGAACCTAGGGTTAGGGTGCCTAGCTTTCTAAGGCCTGAAGGTGCCTAATTTTCTAGGACTTCAAAGAACCGAAGGGTCGTCACTTACACACGAACCTAGGGTTAGGGTGCCTAGCTTTCTAGGGCTTGAAAGAACCGAAGGCACTTACACACGAACCTAGGGTTAAGGTGCCTAGTTTTCTAGGGCTTGAAAGAACCGAAGGGTCATCACTTACACACGAACCTAGGGTTAGGGTACCTAGTTTTCTAGGGCTTGTCACTTACACGCGAACCTAGGGTTAGGGTACCTAGTTTTCTAGGGTTTGAAAGAATCGAAGGGTCATCACTTACACACGAACCTAGGGTTAGGGTGCCTAGTTTTCTAAGACTTGAAAGAATCGAAGGGTCGTCACTTACACACGACCCTAGGGTTAGGGTGCCTAGTTTTCTAAGATTTGAAAGAACTGAAGGGTCGTCACTTATACACGAACCTAGGGTTAGGGTGCTTAGTTTTCTAAGACTTGAAAGAACCGAAGGGTCGTCACTTATACACGAACCTAGGGTTAGGGTGTCTAATTTTTTAGAGCTTAAAAGAACCGAAGGGTCGTCACTTACACACAAACCTAGGGTTAGCTTTCAGATATTTTTTTACACTTTGCTTGCTCGATCTGTTCTTTATAATTTTTCTGTTTGTCTTCTTCTTTTCAGGCTAGTCACTATGTCTGTGGCTTCAGAGGTTCTGCCTTTGGAGAGGTGTTGGAATGGTACGATGCCCTCTCTGCTCCTAGCCTGGCTTATGTTGACCCCTCCGATTTTGCTCATTTCATACCCTTATAGAATAGGACGAGTAACGACTGGGTATGGTTGACAGCTCTGGCGGAGTTGACTGACGCGCTACTATACTTCCTTGGGGCCATTTCGGCTCAGATGGATCATGACAGAGTTCGGTATACTTGGTTCTTCGACCGCTTTTGCCATTTCCAGTGCACCGAGCCCCGCCACTACGAGTGGGTCGCCCGAGGCTTTTTGATGTATATGTTCGGTACCTCCTTATTTTCGAACAAGGAGAACACCGTTCATTTACATTATCTCGGCGGCTTGGCTCACCTTGATCGAGTCGCTTCATATGACTGGGGAGGAGCTGCCCTCGCCACGCTCTACAGCTTCATGAGGACTTTTACTCGGTTCCCCCAGGAGCTGAGCATCGAGGGATACTAGAGGGTCTAGGAGGTATGGTTTAGTTTCTTCAGTTTTCCATTTATTCCTGTTTTTTTGTTTATTCATTATTTGCTTGTTGACATATTTTCTTTGCAGCTATGGACCTATGAGTTCGTCGGGCTTCATATCCCAACGAACTCGATGGTAGACCCTCTGGTTATTCCCTGTATAGCCTGGTGGTCCCGAGGGCTGAAGGGGAAAAAGGCCGGGGGAAAGGACATCGACCGCTTCCGGGTGTCTTTAGACCGGCTGACCCCTGACCAGGTATCCTTACTTTCTATTTACTGTTTATTACTGTCTGCACTGTACTATTCATTGCATCAGATCACTGCACACTAGTTATCATACTATTCTGCGTTCACTGTTCACTATTTATCGTATTGTATTGTACTTTGAACTGTTGCAGGTCCACTGAGACGTCTAGTGAGGGGTAGAGGATCGGGCCGGCGCAGATCTAATTCGCAGCCGAGATCCTGCTTCGAAACGAATCCTGCTGGAGGGTCCATTTGGACGGGAGTATTATCTAGGAGAGCGAGTGGTTCGCCAGTCGTTCGGCCTGGATCACTTTTGGATACCAGTGGTCCCTTCAGCCTGCATACGCCGAACCGATCATCTGGGCCGAGTCGATCTCCTTTTAGAGTTGGTGGGAACTCCTGCTGCTGAGCTGCTGGTGGCAGAGGGAGATTACACCGCCTGGGCCCTATCACACCTAGTGGGTCCATTAGGACTTAGCCCAGCTGGTGGTAGGAGGAGGCGGGCACCGGAGGTTGCCGATGCTGACGCTGCTGATGCTGCTGCGAGAGCTGCTGCTAGAGCTGCAGGTGAGGCCGCCAGAGGGATGAGGGGCCCAGAGATTCCCTAGGAGATTTAGACCGTGGCCTACAGGTTTCCTAACCCTCTGCCGGTTTCTGTTCCACCTAAGTCGAAGTTCAGGGCAGAGATCGGTCGGGTTTGTCTTACACCTTTGCTTCAGTTACATCCTATTTTTACCTATCCAACATTCTTAAACTGTTCCTTTTTTCTTTTTACAGATTGATCAGGCTTGGTTGGACCGCACGATGCTAATGGTTACCGGCCTTAGAGCACTGGTCCGAAAGATGGATGCCACTATTCGAGCAACTGGCATTACTTTCACACCGGTGGCCATCGTAAGTATCTCATATTTTATTTCGATTTCTCTGCACTTTCTTTTGTTCTGAGTTTTACTTCTCTTTTGACAACCCCCAGTATTGGCTACCGGCATAGTACTTCTTACTCCGCCTCCAACTCCAGCTCGAGGTCGTGGGTCCCGCGCTGTTTCCTCTAGAGCTCGTTCCCGGGGATCCATCTCTTTTGCTGGGAGCTGATCCAAGGTCATGTCCTCTTCCTCCAATAGTGATGACGGCGATGACTTTGACTGGCTCTTTGAGGATGACAGTTCAGAGGAGGCCGGTCCGTCTTCTCGCCGGGTCTGCCCAAGGCACAACTGAGAGGGAGAGCTTTCCCCCCTTTTTATTGTCTGTTACATTTTACTTTGATGGGCCTACGTGCCCCAGTTTGATACTCTTATGGGCCTGTGTGCCCCTGTTTACTGTTTTATTGGGCCTGGGTGCCCCAATTACATTTTGATACATTCTACTGCTTTTTTATGCGTTTTAGGCCTTCGTGCCACTTATTACTTCACATGTTCATTTTTCTTTTCATTTGCTGTTCAAACTGTCTTGGATGCACAATACAAATGTCGAAACTTACACAGAATGTAGAAACCACAAATTGATACATGCTTACCACTTTTTAATATGGCGGTCGCTATAATCAACATGGCGGTCGCCATTTGTCATAAATGTTTACATGGCAGTCGCTAGTTACAACATGGCGGTCGCCTAGTCAAAGGGCTGATGTCACTGTACTATGCTTTTCTGAGTTGGCGGTCGCCACCTCTAAAGTGGCGATCGCCACCTTGAATGTACCTTTTACAGAAATTTTGATTTCCTGCCCTTTCCTGCCTTATAAATACAACCCTGGAGGCCTCATTTTTTGTTGTTCTAACCCAGATGGTTAATCCCTTTTCTTCATGGATTGAGGCATTCTCTCATGTCAAACGTTTAAACTTTGTCCCTTTCGGTATCAACTCATTATTTTCTCTCGTGGCCATAAAGATTTACGGGCCTTTGCTGAAAGCAGCTGCTCAGCTGTGGGACCCGCAATCCCACGTCTTCCGGTTCGGCCTTGAAGAGCTATGCCCCACTGTGGAGGAGTTTGCTGCCATTTTGGATTTGGCCCCTCAAAGCTCCATTGTGGTTCTCACTTTCTTTCTTTCTTTCGACCCGCCAACAAGTGATACAGCTCTGTGGTCTGCCTATGATGGAAGCCTTTCTTCTGACACAAGATGAATGTCTTGACTTACCTTGGATTATTGACAGATTTCATCGTACCGATGACCTCAGTGATCTCAGTTTTCAGCTCCAGCGACGTTATGCTCTTTGCTTTTGTCTTCTTGCCCAGTATATTATTGTCCCTTTTGACGGGTGAGTTAGTTGTGCACTGGTTGACATTGCCGGTCAGATGTGGATGGGGAAGGACTTTGTACCCCTTGTCCAAGCTGAGACCCTGCTGGGTCTAGATGCTGTCCATCGTGGTGAGACTGCTACTTTTGCTGGCAGCCCCTTACTCCTTCAGATAGATTCAAACCTTTCTCTTTATCAGAGTTGTGTCATACTACGAAGCTCTGCTCTCACTGATATAACTTTTTGCTATAGATCTGGCTGATGAAGAAGGTAAATCTTGTGCAAAAATCACCCACTGATAGACACAGTGCTGTAGCTTTTCTTTACCGTCCCTGTTATCAGATATGTAGTATTGAGGCAATCTGGCGACGGTACCTTTCTTCTCTGACCGACCCTGATATCACCTTGCAGTGCCCCTAGTGACGGATCTCTACTATGACTCTGACTACTATGGATCACCCTGGTGTTCTGTTGATTGGTTTACGCCAGACTACTTTCTATTACCCACATAGGATTATGCAGCAGTTCGATCGCAGTCAGATCATCTTTCCCAGTATCCGAGGCTGTCAATCTTCATCTGCACTGCGGGCCCCATTTCTAACACTGTATCAGGATGCCTGGCCCTCTCGTTCGCGTATGAAAATGCAGGAGCTGCAATGTCCCGAGCTTTCTGCTGAGTACAAGACATGGATGATACAGGATCGGGAGAAGAAAGATAAAGAAGAAGGAAAACAAGCAGCAAAAAAGAGAAGGATTTGAGGCCTCTTGCTTTGTTTTAAAGATTTCATAACTTTCCTCTTTTGTTTGTAGAGTTTGGGACTTACGTGCCTTTCCCTTTATTTTCAAAACTTTGTAACTCCAATTAAAGTAATGAAAACTCTCACTTTATGTTTACAATGGTTTAAATTTATCCAAAACTTGAATGACTTTATTATTAGAATTCAAAGATAAATTTGCATTGGCCTTACTCGGATTCAAAATGGTTTAGAACACAAAATATGGCCGGACTTCTCAAAAGAAGCTGCCTACGAATCCCAAAAAGATGGAATCAGGCCATAACGTAGTTCGGGCTCGATTCTCACTCGGGTATTGACGCTCTCCTTTTATGGTGTCCTAACTTTTGCCAATGTCGCCCTTGCGGATTTTCGGCCTTACGAACTGCTCTAACTTTTGTCTGAGTTACCTTTTCGATTTTTCACTCAACGAGCTTTTATTTTATCTTTATTTTTACCTCAAGGATAGTCTTTTTAAGCTGATCGAGGTTTACTCGGGTAGAAAACACATTGCCATCCAAATCCATAATGATGACAGCACTACCGGTTATGATGGTTTTGATGAGAAACTGTCCGGACTAGTTCGGCTTGAACTTGCCTCTTGGGTCGAAGATAGGAGCTCTGATTTTCTTAAGAACCAAATCTCCTTCTCTAAGGTCCCGGGTCTTGACCTTCTTATTGAACGCTCGAGCTATCCTCCTTTGGTATCCTTGTACATGAAATAGAGCCTGCAGTCTTCATTCATCAAACAAGAGCAATTCTTCCATTTGGTTCCTCTGCCATTCTGCTTCTGAAATACTGGCCTCGGCTACTACTCTTAGTGAAGAGATTTCCACCTTGATAGGACGCACAACATCCATCCCGTACACTAAAGAGTATGGTGTAGTTCCAGTTGAAATTCTGATCGACGTTCGGTATTCCCAAAGTACAAATGGTAGATGCTCCGGCCAATCCTTATGTGAGTTGATCGTCTTTTGCAGAATTTTCTTAATGTTCTTGTTTGCTGCCTCAATCGCTCCATTGGTCTGCGGCCGATATGGTGAGGACTTGTAGTCCACTATCCTGTATTCTTCCAAAAGATCCAAGACCTCTCCTTGAAAATGTGAGCCATTATCTGAGATGACCTCATGGGGGACCCCATACCGACAAATTATGTTCTGCTTGATGAACTTAGCAACATGAGAGGCTTTCAGTACTGAGTAGGAGGCTACTTCTACCCACTTGGTAAAGTAGTCAATGGCCACTAAGATGAACTCGTGCCCATTTGACGCCTTCGGTGTTACCTTTCCGATCACATCAATGCCCCATACTGAAAAAGGTCATGGTGACGTCAGGTTATACAACTGAGAAGGGGGAACGTGCATGAGATTTACGTGAATTTGACATTTGTGGCACCTCCGCACGAACTGTATGCAGTCTATCTACATCGTCTTCTAAAAGTATTCTTGTCGTAGGATTTTCTTGGCTAACATATTCCCACTCATGTGTGGCCCACAAACTCTCGCGTGGATTTTTTTCATCAATTCTTGACCTTCTTCATTGTTGACACACAGCTTGTTGACCCCAGAATGCCCTCGTTTGTATTGTCTACCACTGCAAATGACAAATTGCGCGGATAATCGTCGTATCGCCCTTTTGTCCTTTTTGCTAGCAAACTTGGGGTATTCTCCTTTCTCCATGAAATTCTGAATATCAAAATACCATGGAAGGTCGTTAGTACTTTCCTCGATTGCGGCTGTCACCTCATATGCCGGCTTTCTCTTCTGTTCAATTATCAAATGCCTCATTCAAATCCCGAATGGTATGTCAATCATGGATGCTAAGGTGGCCAGTGCGTCGGCGAACTTGTTCTGCAGTCTTGGCACATGGGTAAATATCACTGATTCGAAACATGGTATCAGTTTCTCTAGCTCTTGATGATAGAGAATCAAGGTTAAGTCCCTGACCTCCCATTCTCTTCTCTCTTGAGAAACCACCAGTGCTGAATCTCCGATGACTTCTAACTTCCTTGCCCCTAGTTCTAAGGCTGCCTCTAATCCAGCTGACCATGCTTCATACTCAGCCTGATTGTTGGTAACTTCAAAATTTAGCTTCAAAGATAACGAAACGTGTGATTCATCGGGAGTGACAAGAAGGACTCCTGTTCCATAGCCATACTGATTGGATGCGCCATCAAAATATAGAGTCCACTTGTCATCCCCGACTTTCATCAGCTATTCGTCAGGAAACTAGAACTCTGTGTATTCACCTCCTTTAATTTGTTGATCAGCCAAGAATTCTGCCACTGCCCTACCCTTCACTGACTTTCGGGTGACATATTGAAGATCAAATTCAGATAATAACAGCAACCATTGAGCCAACCTTCTTGTTAGTGCTGGCTTTTCAAATAAGTACTTCAACGGGTCCATCCGAGAGATGATATTCACTGTGAAAGATAGCATGTAATGCCTCAGTTTTCGAGAAGC
>JAULJZ010108655.1:0-11611 GCA_032270985.1 Heliamphora pulchella
CCATTCAATTAGCAATTGAATCCAGGAAATTAATACTATTCATGGTTATTGATTCTCCTGAAACCCCCTCCATGATGAAATGCCTATATATGCTGTCATTCCAAAAAAGAAGAAATACAGAAAAAAATAGACAGAGCAAAGGTTACAGGGAAGACAGTAAAGGTGAGAAAGGAGAGATACAACTCAGATTATATTGCAAGTTGTAAGAGAGAGAAAGACAGACGGAGTATGTTCGTAGCCGATCCTTGGTGGTGTTCTAACGATCGTATAGCCGTTTTATCATGAGAGAGTGACGCCGGTGAAAAACCGACAACACCCTCGGTAGGCGATGAATCATTCTTAAGAAAACTGCGTTTGCAAGTTAATAAAGATGTATTTTCTGGATCACCGAGCATGTATATAATTTTTGGCGTTGGATTTTTTCCAACAATCTTAAGAATGAGATTGTCTCCCAACAATCTATTTATATTAAAATTGATAAGTCATGTAAATTTTAATGCAAATAAATTATTGAAATTCAATTTCTATTGTGAATCTATGGTTGATTGTTTTTGCACATAGTATTATTACTGTAAAACAAAATAAAGAGATTCAATCACTTCAGACTAAGATCAACTTGAAGGACATAGCTGGTACAACTCTTATACTGTATAGAAAGAGATAAATGTCTTATTAAGTATTGCAAAATAAAAGTTCTGCCTCCGAAATCTTTCAAGAAATGAGATAGTTTTATAGAAAGATACAAAGTCCAGTGATTTAAATCGAACACTTTAGATTTTTTTTCCTTATTTTCTTGAAAAAAAATAAAATAAAATAGTGTATAAAGTCATTAATAATATATTTGAATTATAGTTAAATGGTTATATTATACTAATTCAAAAATTTATAAGAATTTTAAAAACCTTGCTGAGGCCAAGTCAGTCCCCACTCCCTCCGCCGTGCAAATTAATGCAGGAAGCTGTTGAAATTTTCATTCGATTGGTAAGAAAAAAAAATGCTAAAATGTGAAAATAGTAGAAAGAGACGAGAAAAAAAAAATGATAAAAATTTATATTTTTTTTACATTCATTTGACTAGATATTTAAAAGTTGAAAAGAATAGTTTTGAAAAATTATATTTGCCCGCTTAACTTTACTTCCTTTTAAACAAGACTAATTTTCTTAGGCATGTGATCTAAAATAAGATGGATAAATTTAAAATTCAAATTATAACTAATTAATTCCCTATGTTTTCTTATAATTTTTGCATGAAACAGAAGACAAGCTTACATACATATTTTAGTTGTATAATTTTGTTTTTTACTTTCTTTTATTTTTTATACCACTGTTGCTAATTGAGATTCTCTATCTCGAAAATTATATATTTTTTTGTCCTAATGCATTGAAATCTCCTTTGGATTACGTGAGAATTTTGAAGCACGAGAATCTCGAGCATTATTTAATGGTTTCCAATGCATTGGAAAGATAAATATATAATTTTCGAGGCAGATGATCTCTTGTCTTTTGTTGCTAAACACATAAAAAATTAAATTTATTTCTTTTACCATTGTCTTGCTAATCAAGCATTTAGGAACATTTACAAGATTAAAAGTTTAAAACTTCAAAATAGGAATCTTACCAAGTATAATAACTACCTCCACATGTCCAATGATTTGCGACTTTTTAACTTAAAAGGCAACATATTGCATTTGTCACCAAAGCTTTTGATTTGAGTATTTCAATGGCTTATAGAGTTATGATGTTTCTGTCCTCAGCGAGAGGTTAGGGTTTTGCTATTGCAAACTAATGTTCGCATCTAGTTCCCTCCCAAGGGGTTCGTAGTGAGAAGAAGGGCTTGGAAGGAGAACAATGGGAGAGGATATCTCAGACAAACTACAATTTTTCGTTCTAACAAAAGATGACGAGGAGGAAACCTTGATACACCCGACGGACTTCGAAGCTAATGAGTAGGAATGCAGAATAAACATGATGGGAAAAGTAATAACAACCAAATTGGTGAACCTCTAGGGTTTTCGAGAGACGATGAGTATAGCTTGGGAATCCCTACAAGAGCTTAAAATAATGGAGGTAGGTGGAGACATCTTTCAATTCATCTTTTCAAATGAGTTTGAACTAGATGATGCTATTAAAGGAGGTCCATGGCTTTTCAACAGTAACATGATAGTAGTGAAGAAATGGGAGAAAGGCTACCGAATCAATGATTAAAACATCAACCGCTACCGTTTTGGATTCAAATTAGCAATGGTAATTTTTTCTGCCTCGCCCCGACCCTGCACATTCTCATCCCGAAAACCAACAGAGTGGGGAAGGTATTTGCTCTCCCCGCCCTGTTTCTCCCTATCCCGCTCCTGATTATATAAAATAAATATTTTTTAAATATAAATACATGTATAAAATATATGTTTTTAAAATATAAAAAATCTAAAACATTAAACTATTATATTTATTTATGGTTTTTATTCTCTATTCTTATATTTTATATTTTTAATTCTATTGATTCATTAAGTACTATTTTTCATTTATTATATTATCTATAATTTTTATTAATATTTCTCATTTAAATCCTTAAAACTACCCCCAAAATATGCCCCCGTCCCGTTTTTTGCTTTTCTCCTGATATTTTTTTTCATTCTCGCCCCGATCAAATAAGCGACGGACGTGAGAACTCATCCCCATCCCATCCCATCCCCTCCCATCCCATTGCGATACCTAATTCAAATCTGAAATATCCCTTTGGAGTTTTTATCGATACAAGTTGGGAAAAAGCTGGTACAACAATTGGGATACTTGCATGAGGTTAAAATAACACAGCTAGCAGGCAAGCAAGGCAGATGTATTTGAGTGAAAGTCGAGTTACATATCGCAACGCTCCTACCAAGAGGGAAAAGGGTAAAACTGGGAGGAGAAGCATTCTGGGTTCCCTTAAACTATGAGAAATTACCGATTTTGTGCCACTATTGTGGGCTCGTTGGACACGATGACATAGTCTACTTTGAAAAGTTCATCAAAGAGAAGGAAAAAATCAACCAAAAAAATCAATACAGTTAATGGTTAAGAGCACCTCCAGTTAAAGCAGTCAGTGGAAGCCATCGGAGCAGACCAACGGGAAGGACACGAGAGAACATTGAGGAGACATACTCAATTGAGAAATCAGACGAATTTTGGAAAGAGGGGCCAGTATACAGAGAATCAAGAAAGGGAGAATAATTCGAATCAAAGACTAAACAATGGACTACAGATTCGACGAGAATATAAACCTTAATCAAGCAGAAAGAAATCAAGGAAAGAAGGAAGGGTAAGATACGCGAATCACACAGAGGATCTCTCCATATAATAGTGATGCACCATATCTAGATACGAGAGAAGAGCATAGTGCGAGCCTTGATTTAGAGCTCATAGATGTGCTAATCACCCTAAAGAGAGACCAGACGTGGGCCATAAACCCAACGCATGGCGAGACTAAAACCAAAGAGGTATCGGACTAGGATAAAAATAAAGCCCCATGTAGTGTTGGACAACCTTACTCCTCAAGAAGGAATTTTTTGGACAAAGTCCCCAGTTTGAATAAAAGCAAGAACAAGAGTCAGTAACAGCAACAGCCAACCAATAAGAAAGGAAGGACATGGATTTAAGAGGGAAAGAAGGTTGGGTCATAGGCCTAAGGTTACAAGAAGGGTACAGTATTGTCAAAATACAAAAAGAAGCAAAAGATAAAGGAAGAGAAATGTAAAAATCCAAGACCAGCCAGAGCAAACTAGGGGAAAACTATCCAAAGGAATGTATGGATCAACGAAGGCTAAAAAGGGAAAGTTTATGATGAAGAACAGAGGCTACAAAAGGTAGAAAAGCTTACCCATACGCCACAGTGGTATGCATAAGCAGAATAAAGGAAACTCTCTAGTTATGTTGCGAAAAAGACAATCACCCCTCCTAAACCTGAGCTGTAGCAATCCAGAAGAAGAATGAGAGTTTGAGATGTTACCAAAAAAAGAAGAAAAATTGGTAAGGTTTGAATATTGATACAAGGTGGAGGTAGCTAGCCGAGAATGGCCCCAGAGAACTAAATGGTGTTCATCTCTTGGAACTGTCAAGGTTAGGGGAGGACTTTGATAGTCCAGTAACTAAGGGAGTTTTGTGAACTCTACTTTCCACAATTGGTTTTCTATTAAAAACTAAAAACCAACCAGCAAGAATTAAGTATACTAGGAGACAAGCAGGAATGGATTACAGCATAGAAGTAGAGCCTCAAGATACTTCAGGGAGACTGCATTCTTTGGAAAAAGATAATTCAAGTGCAAGTAGTTGAGCAAAATATATATATATATTTTTTTTTTGTAGAGATAAAGGTTGAGGATGAGGAGAAAGAGTTATCATGGAGAATGATTAATGTATATGCGAGCTCGATGGATGAGGTGCGAAGAAAGCTGTGGATATAACTAATAGATAAAAGGCGTGGGTGCAATGAATTACCATGGGTGATGTGGGGGAATTTCAATGAGATTTTGAACAAAAATGAGAAGCAAAGGGTAGACTAAGGGGGGAATGGACTATGCGTGAATATAAGAACTCTGTCGGGGACATCAAAGGGCTGGATTTAAGCTGTGTAGGCTATCCTTTCACATGGGACAGTAGGAGGTGGGATGGCGACCTAATTAGAGAGAGGATAGACAGAGCCTTTGCTTCGGCTGAGTGGAGTACGATGTACGATCAGGCTGTAGTAACCCATTTACACGTAGTGAGATCAGATCATATGACATTATTACTAGTCACAAGCCCTCCATCAGTAGGTTTCAGAAGGCAATTTAGGTATGATCTCAGGTGGAAAGAAGATTTGAAAACAGAAGGCGTCGATAGAATAGACTGGAACAAGAAGATAGCTCAATCCAGTATGTTCACCCTTTTCCACAAAATCAGACAATGCTAGTTAGCACTCAGGTGGTGGAGCAAGGATAAGGGTTTTAATTCGAAGAAAAAGGATCATATTGCTTTAGGAGAGATTCAACAAGCATATGTCATGCCATCTCCTAGAGGAAAGGAAGAGGTTTACATGTTGGAAAGAGAACTCACTCAGGAGTGGGAAAAGAGGAGATTTTTTGGAAGCAAGAAAGCAAAGCAGAGTGGCTGCAAAAAGGAGATCGTAGCACAGCCTTCTTTCACGCTAAAGTCATTCAAAGGAGGAGGAAAAAGAACATATCTAGGCTAAGGAAAAGCAATGGGGAATGGATAAGTAATAAAGAGGAGATCAATAAAGAATTTCTCAGCTACTTCTCAACCCTCTTTTCTGCAGAAAGCACGAATCATGTTGATGATGTGTTGGATAGCCTGCCGAGAAAGGTCTGCTAGGAAATGAATCAAAAGTTAACGAAACTGGTAACAATAGAGGAGATTAAGGCAATGCGATTTGAAATGCACCCAAAAAGGCCCTTGCCCAGATGGCACGACGACTATGTTTTATCAAAAATACTAGGACATAGTAGGAAAGGAGATTCTTGAGGCAATACAATATTTTCATGGTTTCGGCTATTGGGCCAAAACTAAGATCCTTAGATAATGTAGATGAATTAAGTCAAAAAAAAATCTGGACAGACAAGTGCCAAAAAAGACTTTAGATTAAAATTTTTTAATATCGAACAATTAAAAAATATAAATTTAATATAACTCTCAATGTTAGAACAAAACTATACATACGAAATCTATCTGATTTGATTTCTTTTTCTACAACAAATTTTAGTCTATAAATCGCAGTGTTTTTTAATTGGAAGTCTATTCTTCAATTAAGCATTCTCCTGTATTCTCGAATGCCAAAAATACGATTATAATGTGAACTACGTTCTTCGTGGTCATCAAACCCTAACTGGTTAGACTTAGTTTTCACAAAAATATGAAAACCCTAGTCTTAAAGACAAATTGACTGAATATGGCAGCCAAGGTTTATAACTGCACTTTTATAGGCTACAACAGAGACCTGTAGAGTAAATAAGATGTGAGTTTCTAATGCAATTATGAAATCCTATCTCAACCTAGAAGTAATTTTATAAAAATATAAAATATAATTTATTTCATTAAAAAATTATAATTGCACTTTCAGTCTTATTCTCAAAACTGAAATATTTGTGCTCTTATTAATAAATTTTTATTAATTCTCTTTCATGTTAAGATTACAGATACCCGTCGATTAAATTAAAATACAGATACTTTTATTTAATCGGTTTCTTTGAAAAATTCTTAAAATCTTCTACTTAATTTGCTTGACATGCCGGATTATAAAATTCACCTACAGGATTTGGCACGGTCAAAATTTATAGGTTTTCTCAATGGAGAATCATCAATCCCGATTACAGAATGTGGATTCCATCAATAATTAATATCCACCATATAATTAAGATTGTTATCTAACTTACCGAGATTATTGACCCGTAAAGGATCATAACCTCGAATGAGTTAAAATAGTGAATATTAAATATACATATATAATAATTATTTTAGATTTAAAAGTATAAGCATTCATAATAACCATGATATGTAAATTAATTTATATAATTAGTATAAAATTAATTATCCCAACGTGGTACTATTCAATACACACAAAGTATACTAGCACATTGAGCCGAAATAATTGTCGAAACAAATACAATTCCCCATAATTAAGACAGAATTACTGAACATTGTGCTACAGTTGTATCGATGATGTGTCCAATTCCATTTAATACTGTAAACTAAAAAAATTATATTCTACAAGAACTGATAATTTGGTCTTTTGTGTGTAAGTTAAACTCTACATACCAGATTAAATATTATGTAAAATAAAAGACACTCATACACAATATTAGGAAATAATGAAATGCATATATTTGTTCATAAAAATTCTTAAAAAATAAAAAAATTAATTTTATTAATAAATATAATTAAATACTAAATTCTAAAAATATAAATTTTAGTATACAACGCTACGCTGGTTACATGATGAGTACTTTGAATCACACCCACGTTGTCATAATCCCCAAAATTTAAACCCCACAACAAGTGACTCATCTCAGGCCCATTTCTTTACATAATGTGGCATGCAAAATTCTAGCCAAGGTCCTAGCCAATGGGCTCCAACCCCTTTTGCCAAGGTGATAAATGATAGTCAAAGCAGCTTTGTTCAGGGAAGATAGATCACGTATAATATACTGGTAGCATAAAAGGTGGTCCACTTCCTAAGAAAGAAAACCAAAGGAAATGAGAACTTCATGGCCTTTAAATTGGACCTAACAAAGGATTATGATCGAGTATAATGAGATTACTTGAGAAACATCACGGTCAGGCTTGGTTGTTGTTGTTATTGTTACTATTATTATTTATTATTATTATTTTTTTTACGAAAATCGGGTCATTATAAACTTATCATAGTTCACAAGCTACCCAGAAGCCTTATTGTTGATGTCTAGCAGTTGTCGCAAGTTCTAAATATGTTATCTCTCGGTGGACTATTTTTCTGAATATTTCTAGAAAGATAATGTTTCCAAGTTGTAGACTTGTAGTCTCCAGGGGGGTTCTTGGTGGTTGGGGTGGTCCAATGGTGGTGTTTGGGGTGGCCAAGGGGTGGTGGTTGGCGGTGGTAGAGGGTGGAGCTGTGGTGGTAGTGTGCGGTAAAGGTGGCGGTGGGGTGTATGAGGCTGTGATGGTAGTGTGCGGTGAGGTAGATGTTGGAGCCTTGGGTGTGGCGGTGATGGGGATTATCCAGGTGGTGGTGACTGTGGGTGGCCACCGAGAGAGGAGGGGGAGAGGAGAGAGAGTTACCGAGAGATAGGGAAGAAAAAGGGACCAGCGGTTTGGCTAGACTGGCGTTGGCGTCAGCGACTGGGGATGGTGGAGGTGGCGTCAGCGATGGTGGTGGAGGCCAGCGGTGGTGGCTGCAGCGACTGTAGGTGCCGCATCACGGCATGGCTTCTTCTTTCTCCTTTCCCATTTGTAATTTTTTTTTTCTCCTTCCCAGTTCCTTGCTTTTTCCTTTCTTTTCAGGGTAAATTATACTGATGTCTCCTAAAATTTTGATCAAATACAATTAATTTTACTTTTTTGGACAAATTACATTGACCTCCCTTATAGGCGAAAATGTTGTTACATACTAACCTAAACTATTAGGATTTCACCCATGACCGTTTGTGTCATTAAATATGTTCCTATTTTGCCCTCAAATACAGCAGCCATCAAATCTGTTTCTTTTTTTTTTCTTTTTATAAAATTTATAAAGCATTAATTTTTCGGTTTGAATTCCCCAGAGTAATTTATCGGCGATCGAAGCCGTTCACTAGCTGCGTTAAATCGTCAAAAAGGTAGTGAACGTTGTCAATCGAGAAATAATGGTATGCACAAAGGTGGCTGTGTATTTACAATTAATGAAAATAAAAATCTATTAATGGTGTATATATACATATACACCACCCAGCGACCCCCACCAGACCACCACCCACCGGCGCTGCCCGTTGGCGACGATGACACCCCACCGTTGCCCATTTCTCCAACGACTACGACCCGACGCCGACTCCGGCCAATTGCTTATCTCTCTCTCTCTCTCTCTCTCTCTCTCTCTTTGATCACTACCACAATCGAGCACCTCCACCATCACCACCGTCGATTATGAAATTGTAAAGCGGGACATTCTAAATGCACTTGGGTGTTTCAACTTTGACCATTGCCGGCGCCAACAGAGGTGCGTCTATGATAGTGGTGGGTGGTTTCTTTCTTCCTTTTTTCTTTTCTTATTTCTCTCTTTTTTTCTTTTTCGACAGAGAGAGACATGAGAAAGAGAGAAAGAGAGAGGCACAGAGAGAGAGAGAGTTAATAGAGAGAGACGGGGAGAGAGAGATATACTAAGAGAGAGAAAAGGGAGACGAGGTGGCCGGAGACCGGCGAAAAGGCGGCGACGGGGTCGCCGGTGGTGGTGGTCGGCGTGGACTGCACAGTAATGGCGTCGACGTTGGCCGGCGGTGTGGAGCAGAGCATAATATTTATAAATATACCCTGAGGCTAACAGTTTACAAAATATTAAGGGTATTTTGGTTATTTTAGCTTTTTCGTTAACGCCGTTTCACTGTAAGGGAGGTCAGTATAATTTATCATTTTTTTTAATGTTATATCAGAACAGTACAAGTCCCAAATGGTTTTTATAATGCTTCTCCCCCCTAAAGTGGTTGAGGATAAGTGGAAAATTTGAATTTATCCTTTCATTGAAAAGGAAAGTTTGAGATAAGAATCGTGTATTTATAAAAATTTTACTGCGTTAATTTTTTCAATGTAAGATTTTATTCTTGTAAAATTATTCGAAAATTAATATAAACTTTTAATATCATTTTATTAATTATTGTATAGATGAAATTCTAGAAAGAATTTTTGAACAATATGTTTTATCATTTTATAATTATTGATAATTTTGTGAATTTTTTATTTTAATATCTGATTTGATTTCTATTTATAAAGTTTCGTCAAGAATTTTATTTCTAGTGCTTTTACTAATTTATATTTATTTTTCCTTTATATTTGGTTGCCACGGATTTCACATTCTCCCCACCTTTAGGTAGTTTGGTCCTCCAAACTTGACTCGGGTTAGGTTGAGAATGTTGTACCTTATGTAAAAGCTCCGAATATTTGGTTCTCATGTTAGTTTCTATCTTCCACGTCGCTTCTCCTCTGGAATGGGTATTTCACCATATTTTGACGAGTGGAATAACCTAACCTTGTCGCGAAGTCGCTTTTTTTGATGGCCTGTAATACGTATTAATCTCTCTTTGTAACTGAGGTTTTGACTTATTTTCACAGGTGGTCGTGTTAGGACCTGAACGGTTAGCGACGTATCTTCTTAGTATCGACGTGTGGGAGACGTCGTGAATCTGGGCGAATTTCGATGTTAGGGCCAAACGATAAGCTACGGGTTCCACCTTGATGTAACGGAGTTATGCTTTTCTTTCTGACCAAAATTGCAGTTCTTATCATTTTACATTGGTGTAGCTTTTCTGTCAGTCTTGGGTGACTCTAAGAAGATCTTGGACATAGCAAATCTTATTAATTGATTCCTAGACAATTTTTGTGCCCGTGAAATGACTTTCTCTTGCTTTTTCTTAGCAGACTAGTGTTCTGCCTTTCTAATTTTGTGTCTTTCCTTGCTACTTACTAGTAGTTTCGGCAGCTTCTTAAACAAGCTTTGGTTTCCCACTGTGGTCTTTTCCTGAGTCCGTTTAGTAAGTGAGGTTCAACCTTTTTATCCGCGGAGTTCACGTTTCGTTACATGAAGGAGGTATCCTTAACGATCTTTAATTAATGATCTTTAATTAAGGGGACTTTGAGCTCGGTTGATTGTTAAACATTACTTAAAGGTTTCGTTGTAGTTTTTATATGCCTCGTGGAACATATTATTCTTTATTCGTAGGTTGGGATATCAATAATTGATATAGAGGTTTCGGTATTCCCCATCTTCTTAGAAAATGAGACACCATCTTTTTCTATTCATCATCACCATATAGCTATTATCTTTTCTTTTTTTTGGGTATCATCTTGGAGTTAAGGACTATAGTGTTATGAAACCCAATTTGACAAGATATATTTAGCAAGGCATGTAGACTTTTATGAGACATTATTTCCTTGTAAGTCCAAAACTTAGCTCCAATTTAATTCTCCTTCACCTATGCCTTTGTCTCATATACACTATATTTTCTAGCCATCAAATTCATCTCATTGTTCACCGTCTTCTTCAAGTCATTTTGTTTCCTCTAACTACAGTCAATCAATAATTCATCTTGAAATTCTCATTCTCATTCTCATCCTTTTTCTCCTCACACTTCCAATTCTGGGTTTATGTTTTCATACCTATTAAAAAAATGTTTTTAAAGCTAATTATTAATTAGTCTTATTTTTAAGAGTTGTTTAAAAATAGAATTTATAATAAGTTTTTTCATTAAGTTAAGTCATATTTTTAAAATGAAAAATTTTGAGTTAGGTCTCATTTAGACATCTTGTATTCCAATAAGTCTCACATAAAAACTATATTTCATTCAGTCCTATTTTATATTTTTCATACCAAAATTACCCATAATATAATATATACTCTCCACCACTGCCAACACCACTTTCCATCACCACCACCACCACAGCAGCTGCCGCCGCCACCACTAACATCATTGCCGCCACCGCCAACACCACTACCACCACCAACACCACTACCACCGCCATTCCCCACCACCACCGCAGTCGCTGCCACCACACCACTGACGCCACTGTTGGAATTTTGTGAATTTATTGGCCATTGAATTCCAGAATTCAATAGCATAATTCAATTGTAATTGAATTGGCCATTCAATTGGCAATTGAATCCTGGAAATCAATACAATTCATGGTTATTGATTCTCCTGTAACCCCCTCCATAATGGAATGTCTATATATGCTGTCATCCCATTCAGTTTTCAGCAGCAGAGGAAAAGAGACAGAGAAAGAGAGAAAATGTGAGAAATGAGAAATACAATTCTGAAATTATATTGCAAGCTGTAAGAGAGAGAAAGACATACGGAGTACGTTCGTAGCCGATCCTTGGTGGTGTTCCAACGATCGTGTAGCCGTTTTATCCTGGGAGAGTGACG
>JAULJZ010108666.1:0-11611 GCA_032270985.1 Heliamphora pulchella
AATTTTTCGCACATTTTAAAATCTGTATATGAAAAGTTTTTCATTGCACAAATGAATAAGTTTTTCATCTTAACCCGTATTTGGCAGCGACGGTCGACCACGTTCAGAATGTGAGAATTGTGCTAATTAATATAAAGGTAGATTTGAGTATGAGAAGTTTCTCATAACATGTGTATATGATAATATTCTTATCTTATGATATTTTAGACACTTTTTCATAACATGTATGCGTATGAGAATATTTTCATGTAGTGATATATAAGAAATCTCTCATAATATGTTTGTGTATCAGAATACTTTCATTTTGTGATATATGAAAAATTTCTCATAACATGTGTGTGTATGAAAATATTTTCATATTGTGATATATGAAAAATTTCTCATACATTTGACGCATAAAAATTTAATAAACTTCTTTTCTTTCTTTTAAAATCTTTTTTGTTTTTTGATCGGTCTAGATTTTTTAATTTCTTATTTCTTCATAATAAAATAAATTTATAAGCTCAGTAAAGACAAAAAAAAAAACTCCTACAAAAATTTTAAAGTGACTTTTTCTAAAATAAGTAATAAAATTGGAAAAAATATTTTAGTAAGCTTTTAGAAACAAATCCAAGTATAATTATTTTAATTAAAGTTAGATAAAGTTTACTAAAAAAAAACTCTTATAAAAATTTTAAAGTGATTTTTTTTAAAATAAGTAACACAATTGAAAAAATTAATATGAAATTTTTTTCATTTTTTGCATTAATTTTTTTAATTTTTTAGAGTACAAAATTTTTTTAATAAAAAAAATAAAAGGATTTAAAATTCAATCCACCTGTCAGACGAATCCCAATTCCAGGTAATTCTGCCTTTCGGTCATTATTTTCGGTACGATCCTACGGAACCCGTAGCATCCTTCTTAATACTAAATAGTAAGTCAGGTCCTCAATGACCTTATCCATTTCGTAAATCAAACTCCTTATTTTTAAGAGTTGGAATCTGTATTAGTCTAAGGGTCGAAGAACATGGATTACCCCACCGTCCACTAATTCGACACCACTATAATGCGCAGGGGCACATTCTCGATGAGATAAAAGGGTGTTTGGTAAAGTTGTTATTTATAATTTTTAATTTTTTACTACTAATTTTAGTTATAAATTATAAATTTTTTTAATTACCTACAATTTTTATTATAATTTTTAATTATTTTTTTTATTTCAAGTAGAAGTTAAATTTTTTATCAAATACTTACAACTTCTACTACAAATTATAATTTGTAACTTTTTTAATTTTAGTAATGCCAAACACCACATCGGCAACCAAACACCTTGTTAACATATATGATTTGTTTAGGCAATATAAATACCAAGGTATTTGTCATAGCTAGTTTTGAAAAAAACAATTATTATTTTTTATTTTGTACAAATTTTAGGATAAATTACATTAATTTCTTTTGAGATTTCAGTTAAATACAGTCAACTTCACACGTTTGGAAAAATTACATTATTCTCCCTTGACATTTATTTTTGTGTTACGCATTAACCTATACCGTTAAGCTTCTGTTAGTCAAACTTATATTTGATTAAAAAAATAATTTTTTTTCATATTTATCCTCTCAAACATTTTTACTGTTGTTGACTTGTATTCTACTCATTTTACTCATTTACCCCCGTCAGACATAATTACCCCTTTTCCATATTTACTCATTTTTTTCTTTTTACTGTAATCAATTTTCTTTCCAGTAGAAATTTTTTGGGATTTAAAATAAATATATTTTGATGATTTGAGTCATTTATTTTATTATTTTTAATTTATATATTATTATTTTAAAAAATTAAATTGATCCAATATCGTTAACAGTCTTAACAAATTACATTTACGTTAACAAAAATAAGTTATGATATCTATTTTATTATTGTTTTTATTAATACAAATATAATTTGTTTTGGAAGTTAACGATGGCTGTTTAATTTGATTTTTTACGATAATAATATGTAAATTAAGAATAATAAAATAAACAGTTCAAATCATAAAAATGTATTTTAAATTTGTGATTCTTCATCATCAAATCAGAAAAACGGCTCTATATTTTGTCCCAAATCTCATTTTTTATTCTTCTTCTTTAAAATTTGTGGATTTATTCAAATACCGAGCCAATCTGTACATAAATTAAACTATTTCTTCCCCCAACCTCTCTCTCTCTCTCTCTCAGTTTCAGTTTTTCCCAACAAATTGAAATACATTCCAAGAATCGTTGGCTGATGTCGCCAGCGGCGCCCAACACGGCGACTTCTGGCTGGCGTGTGGTGCGGTGGTGATGGTGGCACCGTGAGAAGGTGGTGGCAGCGGCATGGCCTGTGTAAGAGAGAGAGAGAGAGAGAGATGGAGAGGGAGAGAAACAACATGGGATTCCATCTCGCAACGAATTGGAGCTCAGTGACGGTGGTGGTGTGTGCGGCGGTGGTGTGGTGAGAGAGAGAGAGGGAGAGTTACACACGGGGAGATGGAGAGGGAGAGAGACTATATATATATACTCATGCATATAGAAGAAAGAGAAATGACAGAGAAAGCGAGAGAGAGACGGAGGGAGAGAGACCGGCGATAGAAGTCGATGGAGGGGGAGCCGGTAGCGGTGGTTGGTGTCATTGGTAGTGGTGTGGCCTGGCGGTGGTGTCGCAGCTGGGGAGAGGAATAGCAACCGAGGGTTAGCGAGAGAGAGAACCGAGACAATGAGAGAGAGAGAGAGATTGTGGGGGTATTTCTATCATTCAAACTTTTTCTGTTAACGCCGTATAATAGTAATAAACGCTAATGGGTGATAATATAATTATTCTAAACGTGTAGATTTAATTGTATTTAATCAAAATTTCAAGAAAAATTAGTGTAATTTATCCTTAATTTTATACCTTTCAAGTTCTTATCATCACAAGAAATTTAAAAATTAGTTTTTTTAGCAATGTTGTAAAAAGTTCATTAAAGACAAAAAATATATGTTTTGATTAAAAATAGCTTTATTTTTGTCTTTTAAAACTTTTTTCTTAAAATTTTTCAAGTAGGCGATTAATGTTATACCAAAAAAAACTTTACAAAGTAGATAAGAAACACACCCTATGAAGCAAAAATTTTAAAAAATAAAAATTACTCTCATAACCAAAGATGCTAAGAAAGATTAAAAAACACAATAACTCACAAGCTACAAAATACAATATCTACAAGTGTCAAACACGTACACTCAAAACCAAGTCCCTATTCAAAATTACCGAAAAGATCTTTTTTTACCAAGTCAAGAGATTTCAATTCTTTTTATTTAGTTTCCTCTTGTCTCCTTCTTAGAGGTTGAACTTGATTTACATTTGCCTTTCAATTTTACTTTATTAACCGCATTGATAGGGGATCATATTTTCAAGATGGATACATTTGGAGAAGAAATGATATAAATTACTTTTTCAATATTTCGTTTCTCTTTGCGATTATTTTCTTCTCTAAGCTCACAAAAAAAAAGTGTTAAAAACAATTGAAGAATTTGAAATATAATTAAAAAGTGAAAGTCTTGACAAGCTTTCTAGACAATTGAACGCCAAACACATTTTAGATGTTGATTAACATTTCCTTTCCCTTGAAAAACTTGATTAGCGTTTTTCTTCATTTCCTTCCCTTCTTTATTGTCATTCTCTTCTTTTCTCCGCCAAACTTATTTAGAAATTTTCACACCTTCTAGCTGGTGCATTTACACAATTGTTGAAATTGTAACCAAATAAATTACATTTGAGACGTCCTAAAGAAACCCAAAAAGTTTCAACCCGAACAATATAAGGTTCTCCATATCCTAAATTTATAGCAAATAATTTCAATATCTTTTTATTATCTTGTACCTCAATGCAAATTCGGGCAAAAGTTAGCATACTTCGAGAGCGTGTTGGTTCATCCACATACAATGGCTTACTAATCATACTTGGGAAATATCTCATCCTCTCTTTCGTCCACAATTCAAGGGTACATTATATAAATTTACCCGCAACGGCACACTTGATAACCACTTTTAGAGAACGACATTTTCAGTTCTCATTTTTTCAGTATAATATATCTCTTTCCATAATGGTATAGACTATTCTCAAAAACTATATCAATGACCTCTTTATTTTTAAATTTAAAAATAAAATATCAATTTTCAATTCATGTGACATCTTCAATAGTATATTTTCAAATTCTTTCTGTTCAAGTTTTAACATAATAAAATGACGCACTATTCTCAAAAAAAAAAAAAACCAAGTAAAGCAATGTCTCAATGAGAAAGACTAGGCTTAGAAATAGGGAAACAAATAGCATACACACTATCCATTGTTGTGTCTACCTCATACTTATTGATTCAATGTCTTTATTTAGCAATTTGTCATTTTTTACAAACAATAAATGCTCAACAGAAAGATTTTAAGTCTCCTGAGGCCTTACTCATACTTAATTCATTCTTTATTGATTCTTTGGCTGTAGCTATCATGGGCGAGGTTCTATTTTGAATTTTAAATTATTTTATGTGAATTAATTACTCGGGCACCATCGCCCGTTCAAAGAACCTGATGTACCTCTGTCCCAAGATGGTTTCGAATGAGACAACCCGACAACATCGGTCGGTCTTTTTTCTTCAAGATGAAAAGAATGAAATTTTTTGTTGAAGGATATGCAATTAAGTATTTCACTCAACTATTTGTTAAAAATTTTCCCATTTCCATACGCAATGGAAATACGATTATGCACACACTCAAAAAATTCATATAAAAATTTAATTAATTTGGTATAACCTATCTACGTTCGTAGACAAAAATAATAATTTATTGTAATCGTAAAAATTACAAACACGAAAACAAAAATACATAAAAATCCAACATCCAAAATCTCTAGCTTCGAAGCAAATCTAGTTTTCCGCGCAAGGGTTGCCCGGCTGGTGTTCTCAACATTTTTATGTCTTTTTTTACTTTTCTACCATGTCGCTCTATTCTCTACACAACTACTAAAACTCATAAGGTTCCATTTATAGGCCAAAACTAAACACATCTTAATTCCCATGCAATTATTAAATCCTATGCTTACTAAATTTTTAAGTGAGTTTATGATTCCACTTTAACTCAAATACATATAAATAAAACTATAATTGTTAGATGCTGTCAAATTATAGGACACACCCAATGGTCTTTTGTTTCTAACATTTGTTAATTCCTTGAGGTTTGGTTCCATGTTACTAGTTGATAGAATTATTTTCTTTTGGGGCAACATTAATTAATTGAAAAAAAGAAAGAAAATGACTTGCTTGTGACACAAGGCATGCAAAAGGAGGCCAAGTGATGTGGATAGCCTATTTTATATCTATATAGCTGCCTTGGATGTATGTATATATATATATATATATATATACACGAATATTGTATGGATAATATTAATAAAAGATGGATGACTGCAAGTATAGCAAAGTATGTTTCCAATTTTCTAATGAAAATAAGATGGGATGACTTTAAAATCGCTTGAAGGGGCAGATGTCCCTGTAGGAAAAGCCAATTAGGCCACAACCTCCAATGAAAGTTAAGAGTCACGGATGATGACAGACGTGGATAGCCCCCGCCTATTGTACATTTAAACGATCAATTAAGGTTTTTAAAATAATAAGGCCTTTAAATTTATAAAACTCTCTATAATATATATTAATAGATATGAGCTTTAAAATAAATCATACTAACAAAAAAAATTAAATTATTAAATATTATTTATTGGGCCTACAATAGAGTAGGTTCGATCTCATTTTACGCTTTGGTTGCAATCTCTAATTGAGTTGTAGCTTCCCTATTTCGCGATAACAAGCACTTCTTCGTTGGTGCTCTTGAAGAAAAAGTAGTCGTTGGTTGATGGCGTCAGTGATGGTTGACGAGGCAAAGGGTTAGAATTTCATCGCAGGCGAAAAGCTATATGGTATGTCGCAGGTCTACTGAGGTTCTGTAAAGGTCGATGAAAGCCTAGGGTTTCATTGTAGGACAGCTATGGTTTCTGCGAAGGTCAGCGATGGGCTAGGGTTTCATCGTAGGTCGGCGTGGTCGTTAAAGAGTTAGAACTTCAGGAAGGAGACGAAGATGATGTTGGAAAAATAGTGGATTTTAAATAAAATTAAAACATGATTTTTAGCTAACTTTGAAGTTAATTATCTTTGTGTTGGAGTAATCTTTTTTGACGATTCCAAGTTCTAATTTATTTATCTCCATGAGTAGAGTAATCATGTATTTTGTGACATTCAAAACCATTAATGGGTGAATGAGAAATTGACTCTAAAAGTGTGCCATTAAAGTTGATAAAATAATAGTAACAAAATCCAATCTCACATTGGCTGGGAGAAAAAAGGTGGGTGTCCAAGTAAGTATAAAAGGCTATCCTATCCCACATTAGTTGGGAGAAACATGGGTAAGTGGCTTATATAAGCCAAGTTTAGCTTAAGAGGTGTGATCTTTGGAGGTACCCAGTTTTGTGGACGGGGGAGGACCTACCCAACGGTGGGTTCGATCTAAACCCCACATACGCGGGCCGCGCGCCTGTCCGATCGACCGGGCCCGTGGGTTGTGGGCTCGGATCAACCCTTATTTTTTTGCGAAATTTTTATTTAATTAAAATTTTGAATTTAGAATTTAGTTTATTTAAATTTTAAATTTGACCGTTACCGTTTAAACCGAACCGTTGGCAGTTCGGAACCGTTGGAGTTAGGATTGGTTCGCGTCTGTTGGGACAGACCGAACCGGTGCCATGTCGATTCGGTTTAAACCGAACCGTCACATTCAAACGCCTATAAATAGGTTGTTCCTGCACCCGATTTATTCATTCAATTTTCATACAATTCTTTCTTCCTGCCATTGTCGAAGCTCTGTTCCTCTGTTGCTTCATATCGTCTACATTTTTTTGAGAAAGTTTAAGCACAACAGCGTTCATTAGTATGCAGACTGCCATGCTACATCTGCACACGGCAATCGTTTCATCATGGAGGCAGACGCCTATTACAACGTAAGCACCGAGGCGGGGCGCAATCTGTTTTAAGAAGACAGTGTTGAACACTGGACTCGATTGCAAAGTTTCTAACTGTTCTGTAAACTTTAATTTATTTAGTTTTCATAATGTCATGTTTGTTCTATACAGTACCGAATTTCATTCCAGTTTTGTTTTGTATCCTGTTTTATAAATTATTTTAAACTTACAGTGTATATTTTATTATTGTTTTAACATACTATTTACAGCGTTTGTTCTGTTATCATAAAACATATTCTGTTTACATTTCTGTCTACAAAAGATTTTACCGAAAACTGTTGTTTTATTTCTACTCTTTTCGGTTGTCCTGTTTATATTAAACCAAAAATAGATTAAATATAATTCTATTTTTTAAATATACTGAAATATATTTTAATTTCACTTTGCTGTATTTTATACTGGTATTGAGAACCGACAGATTATTGTTGATTTTCCAGAATATAAATCCAACAGATGAAAGCGGTTCGTACGAAGGTCGATTTGTGAAGGAATAAGGTTTCTACGAACTCGTGCGAAAAAGAGAGTAAAAGAAGTTAATTAACGGCAAAAGAGGGAGTCGAGGATGCTGGCACCGAAGAAAAAAAAGAAGAAAGAGTCGACAGTGATGGTTGACGGTCAGTGTACCGAAGTCTTTTAATGAGAGAGCAAATAAAGAGAAAATTCACAGTGAATTTAATTGAGAACTTTTGTCAAAAATAAAGGAATAATTGAGAATTTTCTTTTTTAACTGTGTATTTTCTGTGTTAATTATGTGTTTTACTGACAACTTAATTGTAAATTTTATTAAAATAATTTTTTAAAAAAATAAGATTTCGATTGTTACACGAGAAATTTCTCAATTTCTCAATTTTTATTAATATTGAAACAGGGAAATTTCACAATTAAAAAATAGAAATTTCTCGGTTGTTTTGTGTTTAAATAAGATTTAGTAGTATATTAGGTATAACAACATAAAATGAGATCTAAGTAAAAAAAAAAAAAAACTAAGGTGGGACTAATACTTTTACAAATCTTACATAGAAAACTCCCATTTAAAAATCACTACATATTTAGTCAGTTTTTTTTGTCTTTTAAATTTTCGACAAAAGTAAACCAACAATATTGTTCATTCAACCCCCAAGGGTAGGGCTTGGTGGTAGAGGCTTGAAACTTAATTGTTTACTTCAACTTAAGTCTCAAGTTCGAAACTTTTAAGGTGTTGTTAATTTTTTTAGGTCAGTCTATATGAGACTTTGTCGAAAAATTAGTCAAATGGCATAAATTGACCGAAAACTCGGAGTTATCAAAAACCAAAAAGAGACTTTGTCGAAAAATTAGTCAAATGCGCATAAATTGACCGAAAACTCGGAGTTATCAAAAACCAAAAATATTGTTTATTCAGAATTTTTCCGCTGCATTCTTACTCATGGGATTACCTAATTATTGTTGATCCCTACCAAAATCCAAAACAATACCCAACATTCCGCACCTCAAAAGCCGACAAGGGACTGCAAAAAATAGGAGAACAATCCCAATCCCAATCCCAATCCCAATCCCAATCCCGTGGATGCACTTCCAATTTTTATTTTATTTCTTTGAGCCCTGCATTTCCCTCTTTAAGCTAAACCTTTTAGTGCCAACTTGCTCTGCAACTTGCAATTTAACAGTTGGCGTGGCCCCACTTGTTCGCAACTTGCATCCCAATTCCGTGCGAATTAAATATTGGGAAAAGGGTAAAACATGATAATTTATTTGTATTAGATGGTTAAAAATCAAAAAGTAATACACATTATGTAGTTTGCGATTATTTATTTATCGAAAGTACTACGTGACATTATTTATATAATATTTCGAGAGTATCTAATAATTTGCCGGAGCCTAATTGGATTGGGAAAGTGAAAGGTCTGCGGCCTCGGCCGTGTGCTGCAAATGATGTGGCCCATTAACATCCTCCTTTGGACACAAAAGAGACCCAGGCCTACTCCTTTTCCAAATATTAATGTTTTAGACACCAGTGGGGAAGGATGCGGTGCACCGGGGTGGGGTGCGGCAGAGACAGGAGGGGGAGGGAAGGAACTGTTGGGAATTGAAGCCGATCGTTCAATTCAACACACGATCGAGTTCACACGAATAATAATAAAAGAGATTAAAATTAAACACGCAACAAAGAATCACGACACATAGATTTATGTTGTTAGGTTAATTGTGTCCACGTCCACAGAACTCACACTTTCATTAGTTCTTGAGAGAGAAAACATTTCCAACAATGATTAGAATAACGAACAACTCGACAGTTAGGATCTAGAATGATAACCATTAATTATATATAGATTGCCTAATGACAAAAAATAGGTTTAAAATGCAAGTTTCAGCAGCCGCGATGCATTTAGACAAAATTAACCACCGTTCAGACGCTCTCATGAACTCCCTCGGGTTGAGTCCATTCGAAAATGCCGGGGCACATAGCATGCTTTTGTGCGGTTCAAGAGACCCGGATTTTTGAAACTTGTTATGATTATTTGGAAATTATAATAATAATGTATAATTGGCATTGAAAATAAATAAGTTATTAAATATAGATATTATTATCTTCTAAAATAAAGTAAAATTTTAAATAGAATACTCTAGAAATTAATATTTTGATTTTACTTCTAACTTTTAACTTTTTGACCAAATAACCTGTATTAAACTTTTTAATTTAAAAAGTAAAAAAAAAACATATTAGCCGATTAGGAACTTATATCTCTTAAACCATGGTCATAGAATTTAAAATCTGCTGACTAAAATTCTTGCGCCTCATTTGGAGGTAAAAAAAATTTTAATGGGTTTTTGGGGTCGGCTTACGGGAGACTAATTCTATAATTTATTATTAAAGGATTCAATTAAAATCGAGAACTATTTTCAAAATAGTTAATAGTGCCTATATAGAAAGTATTGAACCTAAAATCTTAAATGGAACAATTCTCTAAATTCAAAGTCTTGACAATCAGGTCAACCTCTTAAATTATGAACGAGAAAAAGTTAAAAGACCGAAATGAAATGATGAGTTTTTAGCCAAACAAAATTTAACATTTAAGTATTTGAATCAAAGTACTCTAGCATTCTATCATGTCACATAATATAATGCTTTTACATATATTTTGAAAGAGGTAATTAATTATTAATCTTATTTACAAGATACGTAGAAGATTTAGTCACACTATTAAATTTTTTAAAGTTCTAGTCCAATTTTTTAAAATATCATTTGTAATAGAAAAAATATATCCATAGTTGTTCTCTGCACATCGCCGTCTATATCCTCGCCATTAACAAACCCTAACCGACCTCCATCACCAGCAAATCCACACGCCTAGCTGACCTGGACCACTATTAGCAACTCCCCCCTCGACGCCGACCACAATCAGCCACTCCTCTGTCACCGCCAATCACCATTGGCCAGCGCACCATAGTTACCATCGTATACAACTCCTAAATCTCCATCTCAGATCTCGTTGACCACTGTCGGCCACTCCACCCTCGACGCCGACCATCGTTGCCCACTCCTCCATCACCACTGACCACCATCGGCCACTCCATCATCAAAACCAACCACCGACTCCAGACCTGGCCACCGTCAATCACTCACGCACAAATTTAGCCACCGACCACCACCAACCAAATCGGGTCTCATCGTCGTCTTCAACCTCTGCTCTCTCTCTCTCTCTCTAACAAAGAAATTTTTTTAACATAAAAATTTTTCACTTTGAATTTGTCGAGAAATTTATCCAGAAACTTAAACTGAGTAATTTCTTAATTAAATGTTGTGAGAAATTTCACTATAAACTTTAACTAAAAAATTTCTCAGTTAAATGCTGTAAAAATTTTTCTCTTTCTCAATAAAATGCTATGAAAATTTTTTAAAAAAATTAAATTAAGAAATTTCTCAGTCAAAAGAAAAAGAACCATCTTCTCTTCTTTTCTTTGAAACCCTAACCCTTTGACAACCTTGCCGGAGAGGGAGGAGATCGGCAGTGGAGAAGAACAAGAAGCAGATCTTCGTCAGCAGCAAGGGCAGGGGCTAGGGTTTCAACGACGTCGGCGTCAAATAAGGAGAAGGAGGAGGAGAAGAAAAACAAGAAGAAGATCGACAGTGAAGGGTAGGGGTTTTAATGTTTGGCTATTGCTGGAGACATATTAGGCATAGCAACATAAGATGAGACCTATATTTAAAAAAAATTAGGATGAGACTAATCATTTTACAAATCTTATAATTGGGACCCATATTTAAAAAACTCATTTTGAAATAATAAGTTGTTTTATTGTATAAATGATTTTCTATTTTTTTATTTTGTGGTATTTGATTAACACTTAAAAAATATTGTTGAAACAAATTATTTTTTATTTGGTTCAAAAAAAAATATTTTTCACAACAAAATCTATGACCCAAACTACCAAAACAAAATATTTTGCAATGTATACGTGAATAGAATGCTAAGAGAATCTCCAACTCATACTCCACAACTCTATTTTAGAGCAAAAATGCTCTCCAATCTATCCTTTAAACCATTCTCTATTTTAGAAAATACCAAATTGACACTCTATATTTAAAGTGTCTAAATAT
>JAULJZ010108677.1:0-11610 GCA_032270985.1 Heliamphora pulchella
CGATTGTGAGCCTACCTGTATAATATGTCAGAACCTATGACCCGATCTTCCGTGCAGCATGCACCGAGTCAAATACTGTACAGAATATGAAACCACGAATACAAAAACATCTCAAATGTTTCTCATTAATATGCCAGGGATAAAAATCCTAAAAAGCATGGATTTTCAGTATACATTTCTAACAGGATGAGGCGCTACGAGCCTCTCGTTGATGTCGTTGCTGCTGACGTCCTCCTTCGAGAGCCGGACTAGCATATCTCATGCCAGTGTTTGTCGGTAGGTTTCCCTATCTCTTCTTTTCAATATCAAAGCATGCTTTACTTTTGTATCTCGAACATAGATGCATGTCTAGGATCCTCGGTGACTTGTTATTTTGCGAAGTGTTGTATATTATATTTCTAAGCAATATTGAGATCTGCTATTGAACTGCACATATAAAATATGTAATCATATTAAAAGAACAAATTTGGACGCTAGACTGAAAAATTAGCCAGGTACCTGTGCAAAAGAGATTCTAAAGCAGTAGGGACATTAAGGTTAAGGTTTAGATGCAACCAATAAAGAGGGTGATTTTTTATTTTTTATCTTTTAGAAAATCTCAAAAATCTAAGGGGGTGTTTTTTTCATTTTTATTTTTCAGAAAACCACAAAAAATCTAAGGGGGTGTTTTTTTCAATTTATTTTTTAAAAAATACAAAAATTTAGGGGGTGGTTTTTCATTTTATTTTTTAGAAAATCAAAAAAATCTAAGGGGTGTTTTTAAAAAAAAATCATAAAAATCTAGGGGTGTTTTTTAAAGATCATAAAAATCTAGGTGTGTTTTTTCAAAATCATAAAAATCCAGGGGGGTTTTTTTTCAAAAATCACAAAAATCTAGGGGTGTTTTTCAAAAATCATAAAAATCTAGGGGGTAATTTTTGTTTCGGGGAAGAACATAAAATCTAAGAGAATGATTTTTTTTTTTAGGAATAACGTAAAATCTAAAATGATTTAAGATAGTGATTTGCCTGGCGCACTAGGAGTTAGGGTGCTTAGTCTTCTAGGATTTAAAAAGAACCAAATGATCGTCACATACATACGAACCTAGGGTTAAAAGATTTGCCTAGCGCACCATGAATTGTGGTGCCTAGTCTTCTAGGGTTTGAGAAAACCAAAGGATCGTCACACACACACGAACCTAGGGTTAAAAGATTTGCGTGATGCACCAGGGCTTAGTGTGCCTAGTCTTCTAGGGCTTGAGGGAACCAACGGATCATCACAACCACGAACCTAGGGTTAAAAGATTTGCCTAGCGCACCAGGGTTTAGGGTGCCAAGTCTTTTAGGGCTTAAGGGAACCAAATGAACGTCACACACACACGAACCTAGGGTCAAAAGATTTTCCTGTCGCACCAGGGCTTGGGATGCCTAGTCTTCTAAGGCTTGAGGGAACCAAAGGATCGTCACACACATACAAACCTAGGGTTAAAAGATTTGCTTGGCATACCAGGGCTTAGGGTGCCTAGTCTTCTAGGGCTTGAGGGAACCAAAGGTTCATCACACACATACAAACCTATGGTTAGAAGACTTTTTTGGCGCACCAGGGCTTAGGGTCTCTAGTCTTCTAGGGCTTGAGGGAACCAAATGATCGTCACTCACACACAAACCTAGGGTTAAATGATTTGACTGGTGCACTAGGGCATAGGGTGCCTTGTCGTCTAGGGCTTAACGGAAACAAAGGGTCATCACACACACTCGATCCTAGAGTTAAAAGATTTGCTTGGCACACCAGGCTTAGGGTACCTAATCTTCTAGAGCTTGAAGGAACCAAAGGATTGTCACACACATACGAACCAAGGGTTAAAAAATTTACATGGCGCATCAAGGCTTAGGGTGCCTTATCTTTTAGGGCTTGAGGGAACCAAATGATCGTCACACACACATGAACCTAGGGTAAAATGATTTGTCTGGCGCACTAAGGCTTAGGGTGCCTAGTCTTCTAGGGCTCAAGAGAACCGAAGCATCATCACACATATACGAATCTAGGGTTAAAAAATTTACCTAGCGCACCTGGGCATAGGGTGCTTAGTCTTCTAGGGCTTGAAAGAACTAAAGAATTGTCGCATACACATGAATCTAGGGTTAAAAGATTTACCTGGCGCACCAAGACTTTGGGTGCCTAGTCTTCTAGAGCTTGAAAGAACCAAAGAATCGCCACACACACAGGAACCTAAGGTTGAAAGATTTACCAGGCGCACCAGGGCTTAGGGTGCCTAGTCTTTTAGGGGTTAAAAGAACCGAAAGATCGTCATACACACACGGACCTAGGGTTAAAAAGATTTTCCTAGCGCTTCAGGGCTTAGAGTGCCTAGTCTTCTTCGAGGGCTTAAAAGAATTGAAGGATCGTGTCATACACACAAACCTAGGGTTAAAAAGGCTTACCTGGCGCACCAGGGATTAGGGTGCCTAATCTTCTTCTATGGCTTGAAAGAACCGAAGAATCGTCACACACACACGAACCTAGGGTTTTTATTAGTTTATGTATTTTTTTCCATATTTTTTGCATTCCATTTACCTTGACTGCTCTTATATATTTTGCTCATCTTCTTCTTTTCAGGTTGGCCAGTACGTTCGAAGGTTTGGTGGCTCCGCCTCTAGTGAGGTGTTGGAGTGGTATGATGCCCTCCATGCTCTTAGCCCGGCTTTCATTGATGTTTCCGACTTTGCTCGATTCATGCCCCTATTAAATAGAACGAGCAATGACTAGGTCTTGCTGATGGCCCTGGCGGAGAGGTGGTGAGAAACTACCAACACCTTTTACTTCACCACTTTCGAGGCTACCTTGACGCCTCTTGATTTCACAATGATTACCAGCATCCAGGTCGGAAGATCTCCTATTCCTTTCGATCCAGCTATTGCCCACTCCACCGACGCTTTGACTTACCTGCTTGGCGCTGTTCCCGTTCAGATGGATAGATATAGAGTCAGGTATACTTGGTTTTGGAGCGCTTTCGTCCCCTCCACTGCACTGAGCCCCGACACTACGAGTGGGTCACTCGCAGTGTTTTGCTATATATGTTTTGTACCTCCTTATTTTCAAATAAGGAGAATACCGTGCATCTTCATTATCTCGCCCTCGCCCAACTCGACCGAGTTGCCACATATGACTGGGGATGAGCTGCTCTAACTACGCTTTATGGCTCGATGATGGCCTTAACCAGATTCCCCCAGGAGCTCAGCATTGGGGGATACTGGAGGGTTTGTGAGGTATGCTTTAGTTTTTGTACTCTCTCAATTCATTTCTTCTGTTATATGTTATCTGTTCTTTTGCTGACATATTCTCTTTACAGCTTTGGACTTATGAGTTCCTCAGGTTTCACGTCCCCACGAACTCTTCTACCGACCCTCTAGTTATTCCTCGTGCAGCTCGGTGGACTCGAGGTTTGAAGGGGAAGAAAACCAGAGAAAAGGGTTTGGACAGATTTAGGGCATCTCTAGATCGACTAACTCCCGACCAAGTATCACTTCTTTCTCTATTCTCAACTTGTTGCTTACTGCTTTTTCTATTCACTGCTTACCGTATTATACACTATTCTCTGTATTGCATCGTTCACTGCTCACTGTACTGATCACTGTTCTCTGTTCACCATTCACTTACCCCTATTATGCACATTGATTATTGCTCATTGTTCATTGAACACTGAATCTTGTGCTGCACACTGATCACTGTTCACTGTTCATTGAACATTGAACCATGTTCTGCACACTGATCACTGCTCACTGTACACTGAACACAAAATCTTGTTCTGCACCATTCACTGTTTACTGTACTGATCATTGTTCTTTTGTTCTCTGTACTGTTCACTAAATTTTTACAGGTTTACTGGGATGTCTGGTGGGAGATGGAGAATCGGGCTGACGAGGACTTGATGCACAATCATGATACCTCTTCGATGTGGATCCTACTGGAGAACCATTCTATCGAGAGTACTAAGACCATTTGAATTCCAATTGCTCCTCCAGTTCGTATTCGCCGGATAGACCATTTGAGCCGAGTTGACATGCTGCTTGAGATGATGGGGACCCATGCCACATAGCTGCTAAGACCTGAGGGGGATCACACAGCTTGGGGCCAGACACATATGTTTGGACCACTAGGTCTTGGCTCGGCTGCACCTGCTGGTAGGAGGAGAGGACGAGCACCAGAGGCTGTTCTTAAGACTGCTGCTGGAGATGCTGGTATTGGGGTTGGTGGAGCAGGTGTTGCTGCTGCTGCTGCTGCTGGAGCTGCTGTCGGTACTGTTGGAGATGCTGAGGGACCTGCTGGAGTGATGAGGGGCCTCAAAATTCCACGGCTAGACCACTTGCTGCTGATATTCACGGGTTAGAGGGCACTGATCCTCCATCTCGATGCCACTGTACGAGCAGCTAACATTGCTTTTGCCCCAGTAGCCATAGTGAGTATCTTCTGACCTTTTGACTTTTTTACACTTTTCGATATTCTGCTCTGATTCTTATTTCCCTTTCAACAACCTCCGACACCAGCCATTGGTATAGTACAGCCACAGGCTCTGGTCTGACCTCAGGTTTAAGTCTAGGCTCCAGCTCGAGGTCGCGGGTCCCGTGCCTTTTCCTCCATAGCTCATTCTAGAGGGTTCGTCTCTTCTTTCAGGAGTTGTTCTCGCATTGTTTCTTCTTCTTCAGATGGGGGGATGACAGTGATGACCTGGAGATGCTTTTTGAGGACATCAGCTCTGATGAGGCTGAGCCTTCTTTCTGTCGGGTTACAAGAGATGATGAGAGAGACCTCCCTTCCCCCCTTTATGATACATTCATACATTTTGATACATTTGGTTTTATGGGTCTGCGTGCCCCAATTTATTTGTTTGATGGGCCTGGGTGCCCTTATCTTACATATATTATGATACATTTAGGCCTTAATGTCATTCACGGCATTTTATATATTCATCTGTTTGCATGAATTTCTTTATATACTTGTTTGAACTACTTTGCATGATACAATGAGCAAGAATGTTTCATCCCAAGATAGAATACAAAATTCCAAAAAGAAGAGTACAAAATAGGGTGCCCGCCACCTTTGAACCTGGCGATCGTTGGGTCTGAAGCTAGCGATTGACAAAAAGTACAAGAGTTAGGTGGCGGTTGCCATGTTTTGAAGGTGGCGGCCTTGTACTGTGTACTTTTAACATGTCGGTCCCATACTCTAAGGTGGCAATCGCCGCAATAACTGTACTTTTTCTAAACTTTTTGACGTCCAGCCTTCTCATGCCTTACAGATGTAGCCCTTAGGGTCCCCATTTTCTGTTGCTTTCATCAAGATGGATTCCTTCCATTGCCCATTTTCTGCATGGACTGAGGAGTTTTCACATATTGAACGTCTGTACTTTGCCTCGTTTGGCATTAATTCCTTGTTCTCCCTGATGACTGTAAAGATCAACAGACCACTATTACGGGCTACTGCACAACTGTGGGACCTGCAATATCATGTCTTCTACTTTGGCCTTGAGAAACTATGCCCCATTGTAGAGGAGTTCACTGCCATTCTAGTTCTGACCCGAGGAAGTCTGTAGTTGTACCAACTTTCTTCCTTTTTAACTGTCAGCAAATAATATAACTTTGTGATTTGTCCAAGATGGAAGCTTCCCTTTTGACATCCAATGAATGTCTCGATATCCCATGGATCATAAATAGATTCTGTCCTACCAGCGATCTTAATGATCTTGGCTTTCAGTTGCGGCGTCACTATGCCCTATGTTTCGGGCTCCTTGCTTGGTACCTTCTCATTCATTTTAATGGACGAGTTAGCTGCTCACTGGTTGATATTGCAGGTCAGATATGGTCAGAGAAAGACTTTTTTCCATTGGTTCTGGCCGAGACACTGATTGGCCTGGACGCTGTTCATCGCGGCGAGACTACTACCTTTGTTGGCAATCCCTTTCCTCTTTAGGTAAACTCAACACCTTTCACACTGTTGGCTAAAAAACACACTGCCACCAATAGTTGCCTCCCACTTGCCTGTTCCATGAGTCTTTGACGATTCATCCATTCCCCAGTCCTCATAACTTCCATCAGGCTTGTAGCGGCGAATCGTGAAGGATATCTTCCTCTTTCGGAGTACTACCTCCCACTTGCCTCTTGTACGAGTCTTCAACGATCAATTCGTTCACTATCCGGGCCTTTGTCAGGGGCCTTCTGCTGGGCTCTCAAGGGGGTCCGTTTCATCCCAGCTGTACCCAAAATTCTTGCACGCTCACATTTTGTCATATACTTTGATGTCGTCTGAGGTCACCCTCTCAGTTCCCCTGTCAGTCCCCTTCTACCCCTTCATCTAGTTTAGGTTCGAATTTCAATGACTCATCATCATATCTTCTGTCCATCTTGTAATCCTCATCGACCATCTGTGACTTCCTTCTAATCTTCTCTTCTTTGCTTTATTTTCTTGCACAACTTTCCTCTTACTGATTTCTCTTTATCTTTACTTTTTTAATCTCTATTGCAGATCTAGCTGATGGAGAAGGTGAACCTTATGCAGAAACCACCCACAGATAGATACATTGCTACAACTATCCTCTACCATCCTTATTATTAGATATGCACTACTGTGGCAGCTTGGTGACAGTATCTCTCTTCTCTGCCAGGCGCAGACATTACTTAGCAGTGTTCCTAGTGGCGGATCCCTACCATGACCTTGACTACTTTGGACCATTCTTGCGTCCTGCTGATCGGCTTACAACTGTCCACTTTCTATTATCCACACCGAATCATGCGTTAGTTTGGTCGGAGTTAAATTATTTTCCATGGTGTTCGAGGCTGTTTATATTCGTCTTCACTATGGGCCCCATTTCTGAAAAAATATTACGAAGCTTGGCCATCTCGTTCACTGATAGGGATGCAAGAATTGCAATATCCAGAACTTTCTAATGAGTACAAGGCATGGCTGATCTAAGACAGAGAGAAAAGAGACAAAGAAGAAGGAAAACATGAAGCGAAGAGGAGAAAGATTTGAGGAGTCTTGCTTTGTTTTTTACATTTCATAGCTTTTCTTATTTTATTTAGAGTTTGGACTTGTGTGCCCACCTTTTATTTTCAAAACTTTGTAACCCATGCTAAAATAAAATAGTCCACTTTATGTTGAAAAGGTTCTAAATTATCTAAAGTTTTTTAATTTTTGCAATTAAATAACTTTATTATTAAAATCCAAAGATAAATTTACAATGATCTTACTTGAATTCAAAGATAGTTAAAACAAAGAATGTAGCCGGACTTCTTAAAAGAAGCTGCATACGTATCCTAAGAAAGTGGAATCAAGTCTTAACGTAGTTCGAGCTCCGTTTACTCTCGGGTAGTAACAATCTCCTTTTGTGATATCTTAACTTTTGCCAAGGTCGCTCTTTCAGGTTTTCTAGCTTGCTAACCGCTCTAACTTTTACCTGGGTCACCTTTTCGATTTTGAACTCAGCGAGTTTTTATTTTATCTTTATATTTCTCTCAAGGGTAGTACCTTTTTAGTTGGTCGAGGTCGATCAGAGTGGAGAACGTATTACCATCTAAATTTATGATAATTACTACACCACCGGTCATAATGGTTTTGATCAAAAATGGCCCGGACCAATTTGGCTTGAACTTGCCCCTTGGGTCGAAGATGGAAGCCCTGATTTCTTTAAGAACCAAGTCACTATTGAAGGCAAAACTACCAAGATATTTGTTTTTCCAAACGATTATCTAAAAAAAAAATAAACTTGACGGGCTCCAGCCAAAACGGGCTCCAAATAAAAACTTTTGATGACGAACGATCAAAACAAAACCTGTACATCCGAAGTTAATTTAGAAGAATACATTTTCACCGGTTGAATCTTTAACTACGATTTGAGTCTGAGTTGAAGCTCCTATCAGATCTTCTACTATAATCCCTTATGCGATTTTCGGATATAGTGTGTGCTACAATCCTCTGAGAACTCATACCAACAGAACCTGAACAGCTTTAGTCTTAAAGACAAGTTTTGAAACTGGTTCAGTTTACCTGTATATTTGTAGGGTTACAGTAGGGACCTGGGAAGTAATTATGAGTAAGACTTCCAGTGGAACACAGACACGTATCAGCGATTTTTGCAATTAAGCAAGTCTTATAGCGGTATCTGGAATTATGGAAAATTAGAATCTATTTTTGTAATTTTTATAAAACACTGAATTACAGTTCACACCACTAAAGAACTATAATCCCAAGACCATCTTGTATTTAGCTCCTGTTATTAAATGCTTACCATTTCTCCCAACGTTAAGATTTTCAATACATGCCAATTAAATTTAATTACTGACAATTTAATTTAATCGGCATCTTGATATTTCTTAAACTCTTCCGCTTAACGTATTTGACAGCCGGATAATCAAATCTACCTGCAGGGATTGACCTAGTTAAAACTTATAAGCTTTTTAAAGGGGTATCGTCAATCCTGATCTTTCAAGACGTGGATTCCGTCAATAATTAATATTCACCATATAAATAATACCGCCATCCAACTCACTGAGAATATAGACCCATATAAGATCACATCCTGTAATGAATCAAAATAACGAATATTAAATATATACAAATTAATAATTATTTCAAGATTAAGAGAATATGCACTATTCATAATAATCTTATGGTGTGAAGTAATTTATATAATAAGTATAAAATTAATTACCCTAAATGTACCGTTCAATACACACAAAGTGTACTGGCACAGAGAGTCAGAACAATAGACGACGCTATTATCTGTTCCCTGTGACCAAGACAGTTCTACTAAAACTCAGTGCCACAGTCGTACCAATGGTATGTCCATTTTTATCTAAACTGTGAATATAAAACTTATATTTTGTAAGAACCTAAAATCTGATCTTCTGTGTGCAAGCTGTACTCTATACACCAAATTAAATACTATACAAAATATCGAACATCCATGTATAACATTAAAGAAATGATACACATACATAACTCATAAAGATTCTGATAAAATAAAAAATTAATTTTATTAAAATAAAATTAAGTACTAAAAACATGATTTTCAGTGTACCAACCCTAACAATCTCCCACTTATACTCAAAATTATGCTACTATACATCTTACTCCCATGCCCTCTACATGACTATCAAAAATCTTAGCCGATAAACTCTTTGTAAAGGAACTGCAATGTTGTCTCCTTATGTAAACTCTATGTCTGACTGAAAATCTGAGTCCGTGTACCCCAAAGGTACTAGACTGTCTGCCTAGTAAACCAACATATAATTCTTAGTTTTTTTCAGGTACTTGATTATATTCTTCATCGCAGTCTAATGCTCTTGCCCTAGGTTAGACTGATATCTGCTAACCATGCTAACGGCAAAGCAGATGTCGGATCTAGTGCAAAGCATAGCATATATGAGGCTTCCTACTATCGAAGCTTAAGGAACCGCCTTCATCTTCTCTATCTCATCAAGAGTTTTAGGACACTAATTCTTGGATGGAGTGATTTCATGCCCGAAAGGGAGAAACCTTTTATTAGAATCCTACATGCTAAAATGAGCAAGTATATCATCGATATACTTTGCTTGTGATAAGCCCAACATCCTTTGTTTCTGATCTCGTACGAGCTTGATCTTAACGATGTAACTGGCTTCTTTCAAGTTTTTCATATCGAACTGCACAGATAACCATACTTTAATCATAGATAATGCCTCCATGTCATTTTTGATGAGCAAGATATCATCTACATAAAGTACTAGAAAGATCACCACGCTTCCGTCACGCTTCTTGTACACACAACACTCATCTAGACTCTGATCAAAATCAAAAAACTTAAATGCTTGATCAAATCAAGTGTTCTAAGATCTTGATGCCTACTTAAGTCCATAAATGGATCTCTTAATCTTACACAACATGTGTTCCTGACCCTTTGTAATAAATCCGTCTGATTGTATCATATAAATACACTCATCAAGACTTTCGTTAAATAAAGCTGTCTTGACATCCATTTGCCATATTTCATAGTCGAAATGAGCAGTAATGGATAAGAGAATCAGGATGGACTTAAGCATGGTTATTGGTAAAAAAGTTTTTTCATAATCGATCCCTTCTTTCTGAGTGAATCCTTTAGCAACAAGCCTAACTTTGAAGGTTTTAACTTTTCCGTCTGCTTCTCTTTTTGTCTTGTAGATCCACTTACATCTAATGGATTTTATCCCTTCGGGTAGTTCTACAAGTTTTCAAACCTAATTAGAATACATAAATTTCATCTCTAAATTCATTGTCCTTTGCCAAAGATCTGCATTTTTATCCTAAAGTACTTCATTGTAATTACAGAGTTCGGTATTTAGTTCTGTCGGGATCTTGTCAAAAGACTCTCCCAAGAACATATACCGATCAGGTTGATGAACAACCCTCCCACTACGACGAGGCACTACCTGTGTCTGTGTACTAGCAGTAACACGCTGTGCAGAATCTGAATCCTGTGCATCAACACCTTGTTCTTGATTTGCACATGTCCCAATAATTCTCCAATTACGACGAGATAATAAACTATCAGTGACTTATTCTTTCATTCTATTGGTATTTCTTCTCAGTTCTTCCAGAACAATGTTGCTTTTGGGCCTATGATCCATAATATAATCATCCTCAGAGAATCGGGCATTGGTGCTAATAATGACCTTTTGATCCTTAAGAATATAAAATAGACCATCCTTCATTCGCTTGGGATACCCCACAAAAAAATAAACTTATGTCCTCGATTCCAATTTACCCGCATTCCCTTTCAGCACAGTGCTGAACACTCCCAAATCCGAATGTGTTTCAAATTAGGCTTACGCCCAGTCCACAATTCTATGGGAGTAGAAGGTATTGACTTAGACGGTACCATGTTCATAATGTAGGCCACTATCTCTAAAATGAGTCCTAAAAATAAATCAGGTAAACTTGGTTAACTCATCATTGACCTTACCATCTCCATAAGAGTCTTATTCCTTCTTTCTGCTGCAGAGTGTCAGGTGCAGTCAACTAGGATATAATCTTCTCTGATGATAGGTAGTCTTTAAACTCTCCAAAGAGGTATTTTCCACCATGATCGGATCGTAGTGATTTGATACTTTTACCTAGACGCTTTTCTGCCTCCACTTTGAATTCTTTGAATTTCTCGAAGTATTCCGATTTACAGTGCATCGGGTAAATGTATCCATACCTTGAGTAGTCATTAATGAACATGATGAAGTACTCAAAGCCACCTCTAGCCCGAATTATCATAGACACACATCATAATGAACCAGCACTAATGGTTCTTTACTTCTATAGCTTTTGACCGAAAAGGACTTTTTGGTCATTTTATCTTCTAAGCAAGATTCACAGACTGAAAGTGCTTCCACTTCCAATGAACTCAAAAGTCCATTGATAGGAAAAGCACAAATACCTTGTAGGAACACAAAACCTAGGATTATTCTATCCTAGAGGAATAGCCTTTGAGTTATTTGGCTATTCGGATGCTGATTTTGCCGGCTGTAGAATTGATAGGAAAAGCACAAGTGGTACCTGTCAATTCCTAGGACACTCCTTAATTTCTTGGTTTAGCAAGAAACAAAACTCTGTAGCCATGTCAACAGCCGAGGC
>JAULJZ010108688.1:0-11610 GCA_032270985.1 Heliamphora pulchella
GCCTCTATCTCTACATATGTTTTTATATTTTTAATCTCATTTATGAGCTGTATTGTATGCACACAACAGATGATTGATCGACCACAAATAAGACACTAAACTCTTAATATTGAGAGTTTTAATCATTGTGTCAACATCTGTGCAAATATTATTATTTTTTTATTTATACATACATATATATATATATATATATATATATATATATTAGGGTTACACAAACTGATCTACACAGGGCAGCCGCTGTTGTTCGGAAGCCACCGGAACAAGCAATCTCTGTGGAACACATGAGAGCAAGGAGTTGTCGCAACCATCGTCGACTCGCCGGAAATCTCCTCCAAACAAATTGATCACGCGTCTTCCGGCGGTTCACGGCGATCGAATTCCATCACCTTCAGCGCCGCTTCAACAATGCGAAGCCCACTCGGCTCGCGGCGGACTAGTGGTTTCGTCCAAACAAGCGGTGGTTCATCCAATCCGGATCTTAACGTTCGGCGAATCTCTTGAACTTCACGCGCACGCAATTTCTTAGTGTCGCCTTCCTTCTCATCATGGACCTGATGAAACGACTTTTATAAGCCTAGAATCCCCAACTTTCTTTTCTTAGCCGACTGTAAAACTAATGAAACCTCCGTATCGCTCTTATCCTCTTCTTGTTCTTCCGATGAAATCCTTTTTCGAGTGCGATTCATCATCGTCTTCACATAAACATCAACGACGATGAGGATTGTAGGCTTTTTAGTCTGAGGAGGCGTTTCAATGTCGAACCGAAAACAACTGAGAAGGTGTGAAGAAACAGATTTTCTGAGACTTGCAGTTGTTTCGTCGGAAAATAGATCTTTGCCTTCGATTACTTGAGAAACCAACAACTCCGTTGAGTTTCGAGTTGATAGGATTCCCAGCTCGAACACGAACAAATCAGAATATTCTAAGAACTTGGGATTCTCCGACGTTGTGGAGTTCTTCATTCCACTTGAACACACGAACAGTTAGGTCTCTCTCTCAAAAACGGCAGAACTAGGTTAATAGGTTATACAACGTATGTAAAGAAACCAGATGAGAATTATATACAGAGAGATGTAGGAATTGGAAACAAGAAACACTTTGTAATTTCATAAACAATCCTAGCTGGCCGGTTTTGTATTTGAAATCATAACCATTAGGCAATCCCCTTCTTGTGTGCCTCTATCTCTACATATGTTTTCATATTTTTAATCTCATTTATGAGCTGTATTGTATGCACAGACAACATGTGATTGATCGAGCACAAATAAGACACTAAACTCTTAATATTGAGAGTTTTAATCATTGTGTCAACATCTGTGTAAATATTATTATTTTTTTATTTATACATACATATATATATATATATATATATATATATAAATGTAATAATGTATGTATTTATCCATTGTACCATTTTAGTTACTAAATAATTTACTATGAACTTAATTTAGCTTTTTAGCTAAAAATTAACAAAAAAAAGCAAAAAAGAAAAAAAAAACTTTTAAGCTAGTTGACAATCGGTAAATGGAAAAAAAAAACAACCAAAAAAAAGTAGCTGTCCAATTGTTATATTTTAGTATATAGATTATTTGTACAAAATATTAAGCAGATAGGATATTGTTAAGTATTTCAATCATTAAATTTATCTTTAAAAACAGTAGACAATGCAGTGCATTTATCATAACTTTTATTACGATAAATATGATTTTTATTTTTTTTGATCGGTAAAACAAAAATTTTATTGTCACCATTCAAACAGGAACAACTTTAAACTTGTACTATAATGAAGAGAGGCCAAAGCTCAAACAAGAAAATTGACAAAGAGTGAACCCAGGTAGGTTGGCTTTGATTGCCAAGTTGTTGATCAATAATATTGAAAGATGAACTCTGGAATCAAGAATCAAGGTTGGGAAGGAAACTGTTTTCAGCAAATATATGAGAAGCAATAAACAGAGCTTTCTAGGAAGCTCTCGGAATCTCTCTCTTGAAGCAAAAAACCGAGCAGCACAGTCTGCTCTCGGGAGTTCTTGGAATTACTCATTCAAAATACAGACGTGGGAATTAAAGGGTTTCCAACACTCAATCTAAGCCATCCACTTGGTTTACATCTAAAAGCATTTAAAGTACGCAAAAGACAAAAATAGACATAAGGTTTATAAGAAATTACAATAAAACCAAAAAGGCATTAAATTTTAACAGGGAGCAAACTAGGGAGAAGGCCTGCTTGGGAGATTTTGCCGATATGATGAGTTGGTGGGCTGAGCTTATTTCCTGCTAGGACAAGTTTTTGCTCCTTGCTTTTATGTTTTATTGCTTCTCTGCTCTGTAGCTTTGTTGGGGGTAGCTTGCGGCTTCCCTTCGTGGGTTTTTTGCCTTGCCCTGTAGGGACACGGACGCAACATTTTAGTTTAAAAGGGATGGATTATTTTTATATGTTCTAAGGATATTAAGTTTTTTAAAAAATTTTAGAGAGACGAATCTATAAAATTTTAAAATATTTTGAATAATTATTACAATAATAGTGAATTTTTTTAAAATTTGAAAAAGACGATCACTCCATTTGTCCTCCTTTGGATCCATCTATGTGCCACGCCTACCTAGCTGCTATGTTGTGTTGAGTTGATGGCTCAACTGAGTGTTGGGTATTGTTTGTGTTTTAGTGTTTGTTTGGAATGCCTAAAAAAATTTAGTTTTTAAGAAATTTAATTTTTTTAGAAAAAAAAAAAAATGAAATTAGATTATTTTGGATAATTTTTATAGTAGTTTTTTTTATAGAAATGTGTAAAATGTCATTATTTTTAGTTTTTAAGTTGTAGTGTTTAGAATATTGACACAGTTTTTTTTTATTTTTGTGAGTAGGATTGACTTTTTTATGTAAAAGTATTATAATAATTTTATTTAAAAGAAAAATTAGAGTGTTTGAGATATGTATTGACTTTTTTCATTCGATTAAAGAGATGAAAAAAAGTTAGTTTTTCTTGCAAATCGAACAGTGCGGGTTAAAAACTTGCCTTTTTGCAAAAAACAAAATCAGCAAAAAAGTTAGCCCAAACAGGTCCTTAGGCTGTTTGTGCTCCCGTTGTGAGCTGCTACCTCTTGGTTGTTTGGGTGCTCTGGGTGCTGTTGTTGGGTGGTGTCGGTCCTGCTTTAGCTGGGTGTTGGTTGCCTTCTGTGCAAAGAATAGAATACTTTGATACATTCCATTTGTTGGTTGAATTCCTGAATCCTCCAATCCTGAATGAAAATCTTGCTCAATTGTTAATTTCTGTTCTTATACTTACACTTATCAGAAATAATGGATGGAGCCCACCAGCACCTCTAGAACAAGAACCAGCATCAGATAAATATGATTTTGTTCAGATAATTGATTATTCAATCAACTTATCTTAATATTTTACTTAATCATTTATATATACTAAAATTTACAAAATAAAAATTTAAAATTATTAAAACAGCTTCTTGGGCTTCAAGAAAACCCTAACAGTATACAAACTAAAACCCTAGAAAAAATTATTTATTCAACGTCGAGTTTAACCCTACAAAAATGAATGCTCTTCTGTGAGAGAATTAAAATTGAAACAATTCATAACTCAGTAGAAATTCAATATACAAATGAAACAATCAAATGAAAGAATGACTACGCAAAACCATCTATCATATAATCGTAATACACATAAATCATATATAACAAGAAAGTATCAACACATATAATGTGTATATATATATAGCTATACTAGGGTTGCACAATCTGATCTACACAGAGGGCAGCCGCTGTTGTTCGGAAGCCACCGGAACAAGCATTCTCTGTGGAACACATGAGAGCAAGGAGTCGTCGCAATCATCGTCAACTCGCCGGAAATATCCTCCAAACAAATCGAACACGCGTCTTCCGGCGGTTCACGGGAGTCGAATTCCGTCACCGTCAGCGCCGCTTCAACAATGCGAAGCCCACTCGGCTCGTAGCGGACTCGGGGTTTAATCCAAAGAAGCAGTGGTTCCTTCAATCGGCACATTAACGTTCGACGAATCTCTTGGACTTCATGCGCACGCAATTTCTCAGCATTGTCTTCCCTCTTCTCCATCATAGACCTGGTCAAACGACTTCTACAAACCCTAGAATCTCCAACTTTTCTTTTCTTAGCCGCCTGTGAAACTAATGAGACTTCGCTATCGCTCTCATCCTCTTCTGATGATGATGATGATGAAATCCTTTTTCGAGTGCGATTCATCCTCTTTGCATAAACATCAACGACGATAACGATAGTAGGCTTTTTAAACTGAGGGGACGTTTCAATGTCGAACCGAAAACAACTGAGAAGGTGTGAAGAAACGGACTCTATCAGACCTCCCGTTGTTTCGTCGGAAAATAGATCTTTGCCTTCGATTACTTGAGAAACCAACAACTCCGTTGAGTTTCGAGTTGATAAGAATCCGAGCTCGAACACGAACAGTTCGGAATATTCTAAGAACTTGGTCGCGTTCTTGATGCGGAACAAGAACAACCCTTCCGATTCCCCGACGGTGTGGAGTTCTTCATTCCACTTGAACACACGAACAGTTAGGTCTTCCACATTTTCATTATCACACGGCGCCATCACTCTCTCTCTCTTGAAAACAGCAGAAATAGGTTATAAAATCTAACGAACCAGATCACAGATGAGAGTAGTTATTTATAGAGAGAGAGATGCGGATTGGAACAAGATGGGAACTTCGCAAGGAAAATACATTGTAGTGACCGGAACAGGAGAAAGTACTGATGTTTAAAAGCATAACACCTTGTTGTGCTTTAACTATGGTTTAATTTCAGAATATATTTTTTATGATCGGATCCGTTCATTACGTAGAGTTCGTTGATTTTTTTAATCATTTTAAAATGTTTCTTGATCTGATTCCTATAACTAGGTGATTGAATAACATTGATTTAATATTTTTTCTTAAAATTATAATTTTTGTTCATTTATTTATAAATTAACATTATGCGATCACTTAGCTACAGGAATCTGATCATCCTAAACTTTTATACGAATACCAATCTCAATGAACACTACGTAATCAACGTATCCGATCATAAAAATATATTTACAAATTAAATAACAAATAAAACACAACATGATGCTGTGCTTTTAACCACAACACCTTTCCCATTCCGTAATTTCCACAAACCGTCCTAGCTGGCCGGGTTTGTATTTGAGATCACAACCGTTAACGAACTATTTGATTTGGACCTGTAACAGGAAATAACAGGAAAATGACTTCTTTGTTGAGCAATTAATCGATGCTTTCGGAGTTTCATGTGCCAAATTTACGTAGTATTTTTATTTAATATTGTGATAATAAATTTTACAGTAAAGATATGATGACTCACCTTTATTGGATAGTTATAAGATAAAAGGTTGTCTACATTATGTAGGTTGCGATCATTTATTTACCAAAAGTACCACATGGCATTGCTTACATGATACTTCGAAAGTATCTAATAATTTTCCAAGTCCAGCTGAGTTGGTCACGGTAGGGTGAGAATTGTGAGCTTAAATTTTATTTTATTTGAGATTTTAAAATTTAATCGGAATCATTTATTGTGTTTAATTTATCAAGTTGATAATTTTTATAAAAAATTAGGTCAATAAACAATCATTATCGATCTATCTGATCAGAGTATGTTTGTTTTGAAAAAAATAATTATTTTATAATATTTTGAAAATAAACTGTCAAACAAATGTATCTGTATCATATGACTAATAATATTTGATTGACTTGAATTTTTTACAAAAATTAGTTATTTGATGAGTTCAAAATAGTAACGATTTCAATAAAATTTTGAACCCCGAATAAAACGAATTTAAGCTCACCCTGCTATTTCCCACTTACAACAGGAACCCAATCTCCTTTGTCAGTCTCTCTCACTCTCTATGTTTCAATATTAGTATAGATATACTAGATTTGCACATTTGATTTTCTTTATTTTATGTATTTGTAAGAATAAATATTTTTAAAATTCATTCCAGAAATTAGGTAAAAAAAAATTGAGTGATATATTAGAAGTAAGTGGTTATGTAAAAAGTAAGAAGTTATTTAGCTGGTTTAAATTTATATTTTTTTATTAATTGGGTAAAAATGTTAGAAAAGTAATTTATAATCTTTTAAAATTATGTAGAAAGTAGAAATAAATATCTAGAGTAAAAATATCTATAGAAAGTGTATAGAAGATAAGATTGCTATGTAGGAGGTGTGTAAAAAATAAGAAAATATTAATGTTATAGATAATATCTACCTAAATATAATCAAGTCATAAATGTACATTAGAGAATTTTAAAAGTACCGTACCAAGAGGTGTATGAATTAGTCTATAAATAAACCTTGTACTCACTCTCATCATGGAAGCAAGAAAAATCAATACAAACTATATATATTCCATTTACTTTATTCCTTCTTTTTATCTCTTTAATATTTCACAACTATCCCAAACATTCTTTTGCACCCGAAAAAAACAAAGTTTCTCACTTAATCTAGTCCTTCCGAGCCTTTTCATCTCTAGTATGGAAGCTAGTGATTCCACCTTCAACTATGCACAAACTCTCATCCTTATATTTGAGGGAGAGAATTATAAATATTGGAGCATTCAAATGAGGATCTTATCCATCTCACAAGACTTGTGAAAGATTGTTAAAAATGGTTATAAAGCACCGACAAATAAGGAAGAATTAGCAAATTGGCAAGAAAAATGCCGAAAGCATTATAAGAAAAATAAGAAGAAAGATAAAAGTGCTCTACTTAATATACAACGAGGCATAAGTAAATCTATTTTTCCTAGAATTTGTGTGCAAAAACATCAAAAGAAGTATGAGAGAAATTAAAATGTGAACATCAAGGATTTGATAAGGTTATTATCTTCATTAAACTTCAAACATTGTGGAGAGATTTTAATTACTACTTTAAAACATTTATTATTTTAATTACTACTTTATATGTTGTGAACATATAGATTTTGTAATATATAGATTTTATATGGATATGTTTGGTTCTTTTGATTCTTGCTGGAGCCAGATGATGAAGTTATAGATATTTAATTATGTTATTATTATTGAATTAGTATTATTATTTTTAGTTAGTTTTTTAATTTGACGTATTAAATATAATTTTTTTAAAAAAAATTACAATATGTTTTTATTTTTTAGAAATAAATTTTAAGAAAATAATATTAAAATTTTATAACTTTTTAACATGTCAAACCGCCTAAACCTGAAACTGCCAAAAAACATCGTTCAACCCGCTGATTTTGATGAACAGTGGATTAGTGATGGGTTGAAAAAATGACTATCCACCTAATGCAAGTTGGTTAAAAGTTTTTCATCCACCCGCACCAACCCAACCCGCGTACACTTCTAACTCCCTCCAAATTCTCATGTTCAAAATCTCTTAGGTGCTATCAACTCTTGTAATATTTTAGTCTCTACAGGATTTCGTTTAGAATTTAATTAAGCCTCTGCTAGTGGGCGGTAAAATTTGTCTTTTAAAAATTAGTCCGGGTATGCGTAAACTTATTCAAACATTCTAATATAACAAAAAAATATTTTAATCAATATTTCAAAAAAAAAATCTCTCGAGAAACAATTGTATTGTGTATTCAACAATATTTAATTAATATAATGTATTAAGAATACAGCTTTGCATTACGTATGACCCTCCATAATAAGAACGTTTTTTGTTTAACTTGGCATCAAATGATAATTCCACGTAAAATTTGTAAAATTAAAATAAATTATGGGGAGTCAAAGACGGTGGCAATAACATTCTCTAATATCCCTCTCCCTCACCAATTTTCTCCCTTTCCTTTCATTTTTTTCCACCTATTCTCCTTTTTTATATTTTGCTCTGTTTTTTGTGTAATTTGTTTTTTATTTTATTTTATTTTTTAGTATTTTTTTTCTTCTTTCATCATTCTTTCTCCTCCACTCTGTTCTCCCATAATAACACTTTTAAATTTGAACATCTATCAAATTGACAAAAGTAAATCAATACTGTTAATGCCAAATATATATACCAAATATGTTTTATGTTTTTTATTTTTGTTTTTTATCAAAATAATTAAAATATATATATTTTTCATTTATTGCAAACAAAAAACAAAATCTATTATACAAGATATCCTGATCCAACGGTTGTAAGCTTCTCTTGTCCCTCTCCATTCATCTAACAGTCAGCTGCTTCGTTTGTGCCTCTCTTATCCTTCTCAGATCTGAATTGGTGCCTCTCATCCCTCTCCATCTTCTCTCACGCAACCCTCTCAGTCCTCAGGCCTCTTTGACATCAGTGCGATCACGTCGCATCTGTCGTTCGCACGTAGTATTTCGGTCGTTGTCGCTCCTCTCTACTCTGTCACTCTCGCCCTATGATATCTCTACATCTCACTCTCTCACTTTGCTCTCTCCCTCAAATCTCGCTTTGTACCCCTCTTTCAACGCCTCGCACCGCCAATCATCACCGACTCAATCATTTTAAACAATCTATTGCATAAAAGAATCATTGTTTTATTTCGGTGTTTGTTACTCAAAAAGTTTAAGTGTATTTGAATTTTGAAACTTTCAATGTTCATTGAATTTAGGAAAATCTATGAACATTGAACTCTTTATTGGATTAAACGTGTTAATTTCTTGGATTAATTAGTGGATGATGGTGTTGTATTTGTTATATGCTTTGATAAAAAAAAAAATTATGGGTGAACTTATTGAAAATCTAAATTTATGTATGATGTTTCTCTTAAAAGTTTTTTCGCTCTTTAACCTGTCAAGGTAATCTATTAATTTAAGATTTTCATTGGAACCAATCGTAAATTTACAGGTGGGTTTGACTCCCTCTAACAAGACAGGTCTTACTTGGTGTACAACTCTTGCGGATGAGCTCGAGCAAATTATGTTTATATTTTTTTTACATTGATAATTATTAAAATGCATGCATGAAGAATGTCATAGACACGAGTAATTTTTTTTAAAAAAATGTTGAGTGCCTTTAGGTACATATTATTCCTAGTGCTATAAACATCACAAAACCAATAAATGTACCATAACAGAACTTATGAAAAATGGTACAAAAAATGCTATAAATTCATAAAATATACTCATAAATTTACTCACAATTTGAAATGAATAGTCCATATTTAAACTGTTTTAGATGTAGATCATACTCCAAATATATCTAGACCATTCACTTTAAATTATAAGTAAATTTATAGATGTATTTTATCAGTTTGTAACAATGCTCCAAATTATTTTTGGCTCAAAAGGAAAACACAAAAGGACAAACGTTTTGATACGAATTTAAATAAAAATAAATAAAAAAAATGCTTCCAAAAAATAGTATCAAACACCACCTAAGCAATTAGCATTTGGAAGCCAATGCACATTAACATGTCAGATGACACTTGTTTGATTAAAGAAAATAAGAGGGCACTTCATGAAATGATGCTATATTTCTGGAATAGGAATTCAAATAACCATAACTGTATATAAGGTTGAAATGCAGTATTAAAAATACAGATTTTAATGAGTATACACTCTTCATGGGTTTATATAATGAGCAATGATGAAAGACATATCCATTGGAAATTTTCTCAAGCTTCATATACATGTACACAATTTCCCTGCATCTTCCCTGCTGTAAAACCCCTATTCCTATAATCAAATCTCACACTACACAGTTTGGATACAAAAAAAACTTCAAAAATCAACTGGTAAAGAACAAAATTGGATATCAAACTCAGCACCAAGAAGATTCAGCAGCAGTATTGTATCAGAATCCATGTGCTATTTGCATATCTCCCTCTCTCGCAAATCAGGAGAGCAAGAAATATGAGATTTCAACTAAGACACGTTCGAAGAAGTGTCGGACACGCTTTTAATAGTGTCCAAAGAGTGTCGATGTCTAACACAACACGCTTCCTCCGTAGAAGTGTCAGTGCTTCCTAGTGTATGGCTTTATAATCTGACAGGGCTTGTCCTGAAAACCAGGGATTCCTTCCAGCTTCACATCTTTCTTGGTCATGAGCGACAACAATTTGGAAAGTCCCATCAAGGTGCAGATATGCAGCAAAGAGCACATACATTCAATTCTACCCGCCTCAGCCTATGAAGTGAAACTACTTTGAACTGTAAATGTCATCTGAGTTCTACCCCTATTCCCGGGGATCCCACTTCAGCCAAGTGTATGAGACGTACTTGTTTGGAAACGGATATCATAGGAATATATCTTATTTTAAGTCACAAGAATGCATCAGCCATTCGGATGGTTAGTTGAAGAAATATGGAGACTCGATAACTTCTTGCAAGTTGAAGTCACCTCTATTTGGGAGGGGAGGAAATGTCAAATCTGGATAAGATCGCTGGAAGCTTTCGAGCAACTGCCTAACGATAATCAGAATTATTAAATAGATATGGAAATAAATGAATTTCAAAAATTTCATGTCATTTGTAACTTGGTGTTCAGATCCATGAAGGAGTGGCTTGATATAAATAAGGAATTAGGGCAACACTTCAAGTGCCTTGCAGGTCTTCTCTCATGTGTTTATTACGCGCGCGTGCACACAAAGAGAGAGAGGTACCATCTATGAAGCACAAAAACGGACACGAATACATATGGATACAAACACGGACATAGATCCAGACACGAACACTGAGAGGTACCATCTATGAAGCACAAAAACGGACACGAATACATATGGATACAAACACGGACATAGATACAAACACGAACACTTGACATGACGATATCAAAAAAATAAAGACACTGACACAGCAGGAATACGGTAAAAAAAATATTTTATATTTATATATTTACCCCATGCTTAGGTCTTGAACAACAATCACTATATTTAGGGCTTGAACAACAACTAGCTTGAACAACAATAGATATACTTAAGGATTGAACAACGAACAACATATTTAGGGCTTGAACAATGGTCCGTATATTTAAGGTTTTATTTCGGCTTTTCACTTTCAGCCACGTGTTTCAAATAATTATTATTAGACCTGAAAAAATTCTTTTTAACATTTGACTAGAAGCCCAACCTAGTTCTGCAGCATGTCAATTATTGGACACGTGTCCTGTGATGTGTCCTGCATAAAGAATTAGGACACATCACGTGGCGTGTTTGTTCTTGCGGTGTTCAAGTCGCGTCTTTGTCCGACACCCTATGTTGACGCGTCTGTGCTTCCTAGGGTACCATCAGAACTCAATCTACTTACAAGTACTAGTGATAATATCTATTGGATAGGTATAGGCTCTTATTCTAATATGGAGAAACCAAATCAGAAGATGCTTACATTTTCAAGAATTGGCATGCTATATAGCTCCACAAACTTTTCCCTGAGGATCCGATTCATCCTGTCAACATCGCAAGCATGCGTCCAGAAAGAGTCATGCACCCCTGCACAACGGATTTATAGGACAAGGATATGAGCATTTAATAAGAACAGAAAGGTCTCATTTCATACAAATTCCCCTCCAGTCTTTACGAAGGAAGAACCCATAGACCACGTTTAAGTTTCAAGACCTTATATTAAAATAAAATAAGAAAAGGAGCTCTCTGAAAAAAAAAATGGTATAGCCTAAATT
>JAULJZ010108719.1:0-11609 GCA_032270985.1 Heliamphora pulchella
TGTTTCACATTTTTTAAAAAATAATAATTTATTTCGATTAAACATTTTTTCATTTAATTAATTCAAAATTCGAAATTAATTTTTACGTTTTTCCAAGATATCTGATTTTTTAAAAAATCTTCTTAAACGTGATATTTTATAAAAAAATAAAATATCTAAAGTTCTTATATTTAATTAAAATTAATTAATTAAAAAAACTTAATTTTATTTTTATTACAAAATATTTTAATTAAAATTAAATATTTGAATTAATTAAATTAACAGGATAAATAAAATCAATATTTATCATCCACGCAGTTAATATATAAAAAAAATTAAATGCAAGATAAATATAAATATTTCGGTTTTATGATCGAATTAAAACTCTAAAGAATTTCAGATTCCTGTTCTGAATAAACTTCTTGTATCCTGATTGCATCAGGATATCTTGATTTAATCTTTATCGAAAAAATCAAACCAACCAAAACAGTGTTAGAAACCGCTACTGCTGCTGGAATTTTGGAATTTGCGCCTATGATAGTTTGGGACTGAAATTGCTGCTGGAATTCTGCCATAGGTTTGGGAATTGCTTCAAAACCTGGCGCCTGTAGTGTTTGATCCTGCTTGGAAAACAGCTTGGAAAAAACTTGCTGTGTGCGCTGTTTGGGAAAACAGTGTTGCTGCACCTGTTGATGCTGCGTGTTAGGCTTGGATTGCGCCACAGTGGTTGGCGTGTGCATTAGGTAGTGTTTTACTACAGCTTGATCAAGCTTCAAGAGCCGCCGCCGCCTGCTCCTTGGAAACCTCCTGGGATGGTGCTGCCAAAACAGCCTATAAGCGCTATTTGGCGCTGCTTTTTGTTCTTTTCATGATCTTAACATAAAAATAAACAGCAGCTTGCCGCAGCACTTAGGGCCTCGTTTGGCTAATCGGCTATTTGCCTGTGTTCTTCACTCTGTTCTTAATACCTGTTTTTATTTTTCTTTCTAATAAATTAGAAAAAAAATTTTAAAAACATAAAATATTTACATCGAAACCTATGTCCCGTAGGCTCACATTTGATCTAAAAAATTTTAATCTTATTACGGTCAACTCCCGTGAATAAAAAATAAATTAAATTATCATCAATGCATTCAATCAAATATGAAAATAAATAATGATCATAAAATTGGGATTTAGAATGCATGCAAAACAAAGTTAGCAACAGTTCTAAAATTATCCGGCCCCCGATAACCGTAAACAAAAAGCAAAACGGTTCTGATACCAATTTATTGGAGGCAAAATTGATAAGATTATTGTTTTTGCAAACGAATTTCGGTAAAAAATTAACTGGACGGGCAAATGCCAAAACGGGCTCCAAATAAAAATTTTGATATCGAATGATCAAAAATAAACCCGTGCAACCAAAATTAATTTAGAAGAATACATTTTGTCGATCAATTCTTCAACTACGATTTGATTCTGATTTGAAACTCTAGTCAGATCTTCTACTATATTCTCTTACGCGATCCTCGAATGTAGTGTGGGTTACAATCCTCCGAGAACTTATACCGGCAGAATCCCGATATATTTAAATCTTGAAAGACAAAAATAATATCATAATAATAATGATAAAATCATCAAAAAATGGTTCAGCCTACCCGCATATATATAGGGCTACAGTAGGGACCTGAGGAGTAATTATGAGTTAGATTTCTAGTGGAACACAGACACCTACTAGAGGTTTCTACAATTATGAAAAGACATGCAGCGATTTCTGTAATTTTCATAAAACACTGAATTACAGTTCACACTACTAAAGAACTATAATTGCACTTTGACTCATAATTTCAAGACCGTCTTGCATTGAGCTCCTATTATTAAATGCTTACAATTTCTCCCCACGTTAAGATTCCCGATACCCGCTAATTAAATTTAATTACTAACAATTTAATTTAATCGGCATCTTGATATTCTTTAAGCCCTTCCGCTTAACTTATTTGACCGTGCGGATAATCAAATCCACCTACAGGATTTGACCTGGTCAAAACTTATAAGCATCCTTAAGGGGGTATCGTCAATCCCGATCATCGGGACGTGAATTCTGTTAATAGTTAATATTTTTCATATAAATAATATCGCTATCCAACTCACCGAGAATATAGACCCATATAAGATAGCACTCTCTAATGAATCAAAACAACGAATATTAAATTTATGCAAATCAATAATTATTTTAGAATTAAGAGGATAAGCACTATTCATAATAATCTTGGGGTATAAATTAATTTATGTAGTCAGTATAAAATTTATTACCCCAAATGTTCCGTTCAATATACACAATGTGTACTAGGACAGAGAGTCGGAACAATAGACGATTCTATTATTTGTTTTTCGTAACCAAGACAGGTCTACTAAAACTCTTTGCCACAGTCGTACCGACGGTATGTTCATTTTCATCTAAATTGTGAACAAAAAATTTATATTTTGCAAGAAACTAAAATATAGTCTTCTGTGTGTAAGCCGTACTCTACACACCAGATTAAATACTACACAGAATCTTAAACATCCATGCATAATAAAGAAATGATATACGTACATTACTCATAAAGATTCTCATAAAATAAAAAAATTAATTTTATCAAAATAAAATTAAATACTAAAAATATGATTTTCAGTATACCAACCCTAATAGAAAAGATATCAAAACAAGGCTTACAATAACTCTTCTCTCACCGATAACATCGTCCCTCAACAAGATACCACATAACACAAACCGTAGCATCAACACACCTTATCCAACACACAACGAGAGAGACTAATCGGAATGGCACGTCAATCTGGCTAACTCCGTTGGATTTCTATTTAGAATGGACATCGGCCAAACGCCTATCGAACTCAAACCGCAAACCAGTCGACTGGACTCCTCACTGCTCAAGAGGTGAGACACCCGAGAACTACTGCCCAAAAACTGTGAGATTTTTCTGAACTTTGGAAAAACTACCAGTTTTTCTCCTCCTTTAAACATAATTTTAAACAAGCAAAATCCAGAGGTTAAATTATGCAATTGAGAGACAAATAACCATCTTTCCACCTTGAATCCAAAATTAAACTTTACTATCAAAAGCATCATTAACAAGGGTAAAGTTTTCAACCCAACAAACAGATGAGAGTCCTTTCATTCTTGCAAAACATGAATATATGAAATTAGGGCCTTACAGCATTGGTATTCTGACCCCCAATTACAATATTTTGAATATTTAAAATGGTAAGTTTTACATCTTTACAATTTCTTTCCTAGAAGACACTAACATGGATGTGATTGTATCAACCACTCAAAAAGGGTCCAGCTACAGTCATCTCAGTCCAAGATCTTATTTTCGCTATCATTTGAAATGTTGTTAAACAACATGAGCCGAAACTTGTAGGAACAAAACTAGCATTGAATATATGCATGACATGTGAAAGTGGTTATGCAGGATACACACATAAGTTTAACCAAAATCATACCGTTTATCCTAAGATAAATTTCCGATGCATAAACGAGTTTTGTATAAAAGGATTATTACTCAGTACTCCTTAATTTATGTGAAATTAACCATTTTACCATTCCCACTCAACCCGATACATTTGCCAATCTATTACATTATCTAATTAAGATTTTACCAACCCAATCACTTACAACGCACACACACCCGTACACACACACTTTGTTAACATTTCTCATATTTTACCATCTCATGGTTTACAATCATAAGCATCGACGCTGGAAGAGCATATAGATCCGCGTAGCGTTACAATCAACCCAACCACACAATCCCCATGAAGTAATGGGACGTTCTATACCCTGACACAACTAACATCCTTTTTCGGTTGTTAGCCGACAGGCAGAGAACTCAATCTGCGCAATTTTCTGGTCTTTCACCGTGGAGTAACTCGTGGCCAAACTTAAATGATCCCTGGATCCCAAAATCAATCCTTTTAGATACATCAGAATAAACTACACATGCACAAGTCCAACCCAAATGGTTCCTCTCACCAAACCCATATCATTACTTGTTTCCATTATTTATAATTTTAATAATTTAGGGCACAAACCCCGATTTAATCCTCTACATAATTTATATTCATCGATTCATCAATTTTATACAACAAAACCCAAGTTCTTACTTGACATCATCTTGTGTCACATAAATTCATGGAATAAGTATGTACAAGTTTATCACAACCCTAAATTTGACCACTAACCAAATCAATTTCAACACATGGGCCCCTTAACCCCAAAATCCCAATTTTCATGGTTTGGACCCAAATACCAAACCCTAATTCCTCATTTCTCAATCCAACCGTAATTTATAACAAAGTAAATATAGAATCATGTTAAATCCTCCATAGATTTAAGATTTAATCTCCATTCACATCAAACCCAAACCTAGGGCTTCGAAAACACTAGTTTCATACTTTTATGTTTATAAATTCAAAGATACGACGCTTTTCACAAGGATATTCAAGAAAAGTCTTAGATCCTACTTTTGGGATGCTAGATCCTCAAGAAAAGACTCAAACGAGCTCCAATCACGAGATTCTCCAACCGCACGGTGAGAAAAACGTCTCCAACGCCAAGATCGGGCTCTACTTAAGATTTAATCTCCATTCACATCAAACCCAAACCTAGGGCTTCGAAAACACTAGTTTCATACTTTTATGTTTATAAATTCAAAGATACGACGCTTTTCACAAGGATATTCAAGAAAAGTCTTAGATCCTACTTTTGGGATGCTAGATCCTCAAGAAAAGACTCAAACGAGCTCCAATCACGAGATTCTCCAACCGCACGGTGAGAAAAACGTCTCCAACGCCAAGATCGGGCCTCCAACGGTAGAGCCACCGAGAGGAAGCCAAGAAAACTCACCAAGAGGAGCCAAACAAGCCTCCAAACCCAAATCCTAGCCCTCACTTTTGCTCTAGAGAGAGAGAGAGATATGATAAGAATGAGAAAAGAAGAGCCCTTACGTGACTTTTAAAAAGATTTGCTCCCCGACAGTCTGCTCGAGCGGTTCCCTACCGCTCGAGCGGTCCCCCTCACCCAGGACCTCTCTGCCACCTGTTTGCTCGAGTGGGCTCCCCCACTGCTTAAGCGGTCAGCGTTGGAAGATAAACCGAACAAAAGCTGCCAGAGCTAAGTCGAATCATAAACCAAACACCTTACAGTGATGTTCCCATGTATTACCCTACACTTAACCATTGTTAGCAAACAGGTACAAACTCAAGTTTTAATTCTTACACAAGATTCACACTTACAAACGTTCCTACCGAACGTAACATACTCATTTTCCTTAATGTTTACAAAAAAAACAAGGGTCCGGGTTCCTACAAGGTCACTTTCTTGGATCATTGCTTTAGAGATATAGGCCTGTTTGGATTAGTTTTTTAATTTTGTTCTCGTTCCAACTTAGCTTTTGTTGTTGTTTCAATTAAGTTATCAAGCCCTCGTGACCTTTTGAATGTTAAATTTTGTTTTTAGATGTAAATAAGTTATTTTTATTAAAATGGCTAATTTGTCATCACGTTTTTTAAACTTTTAAACTTATTTGGGATGTCAGCAAGTTTTTTTTTCTTCAGTTTTGTGAAGAGAATTTATTTTTCTTTTAAATTTACTTTTGTCATTTCATATAATGACTTTAAAAATTGTTTAATGATAGTATTTTTTTCTTAAAAAATAAGGTAAAAAGTAAAATGCCCTTCTTTATGTCAAAGGCATAAATCCAAGTTTTTTTCAAGTAACCAAAAAATATAACTTAAATGGAACCAAATTTATGTTTCCAATAATCTATAATTTATATTATCTATACTATTATATAGAACAAAACATTGTTAGTTCTTTAATTCTCAAAGCCTCATTCTAATTTTTTTTTAGAATGTAGAATTTTTTATTTTCATAATTATGTGTCACGGTTTCATTGGTCCAAATTACCATTAATTCAAATTATCATCATCCATTCAGATTTAATTTTTTCTTAAAAAATATATATTTTGATATAACTATTTTTTTATTTTCTTAAAATTTATCGTCCATAAATTTATAATGATAAACTTTTAAATCTATTTATAATTATTCTAATAAAGTCAATCTTGTCATAGTAGATTTTTAACTTTATTAAAATTTAATCTTATTCTATTTATCTTAATATACCTTATTCTGAATACTATCCTATTTGGTTCGTCTTGAAATATTTTTCAATATAAAAACTATTTTCAAAGAAAAAAACAACATTTATCTTAAAAATTTCATAGTAACTATCCAAATAAATTTTAAATTTTAACTTACCTCATTACTATGTAATCAAAATGTGAGACTCCAACTCTTTTTAATTTTTGAAATGATTTAAGTGTTGATGGAGTTGAAGTTAACTCTTAACCTCGACGATGTTTTAGATATATATTTGGGCTTATGCATGGATACTGAAAAAGTTTTGTGAAATTCCAGTTGTAGTTCAGTCGACTGACCTGTAGCGGTGGATAATTCTCGAGCTTTCAGTCGCCCTTTTCAGTCCACTGACCTGGGTGGTTCAGTCGACTGAACACTTATGTTTGGGCGTGGCCTATAAATATCAGTATTTGGGAATGTATTTTCAGATATGGTTTCTTCAAGGCTAAGTTTCACATAAAAGCTCCACCTTCTCTTAGTTTTTGGTGGGCCCGGGGCTTGGTTTTTAGCGAGCAGATAGCGGATTCTTAGTATTCGTGTCGGGGACTTCGTGTTCATCTGGATGAAATCTCATTTTGTTGAGGTTCGTTTTTTGACGTGTCTAGTTTTTAACTCAATGAGGTAGGATCCTAGACTATCTTATTGCTAAAGGGTGCTACGTACGATTATATGCTTTTCTACCATTTAAAAATACTATAAATGTTGATTTTTATGTTTAAACTAGGTTTATTCGGATAAAAAGCATGTTTCTCACTTTTTCTTGATTTATTACATGTTATGGACATGTGGTTGTCTGGGGTTTTCAAAAAGGTGATTTAAAAATGGAAGAATTTATGAAAAGTCTTGAAAACTGTGTTTTGAAGGTTTGGAGCTAACCCTCGGGGTAAAGTCTCGAATTTTAAATATTTTGATAGAAACGGTAGAAATATTTCTAAATATTTTTGTAGTTGAGCTACGTGTTGGTTTTTAATGATTCGATAGATGTGCCATGACAGTGCATGTGTATTGGGCCGCCATTGCTCATCGGTAAAAATCTAGAAACTTGCGCGAGTAGGTGCTTTGCTTCTTCGGGTTAATACCCATAAATGAAGTGGTAGGTGCTTCGCTCCTTTGGGTCGATCCCATAAATGAAGTGGTTGCCCCTGTGTGAGGAGTGCGTTGTTGTGACTCTGTATAGAACTTGTCATTACTTAGCAAGTCTGTGTGGCTTGGGTCTAGGGTAATGGGCAGGAGTCTATAGTTGTTATCTTTGTCCCGGGTGTGACAAAGTCAGTAAATAGAAATCATTGTCAGCTATGTGAACGGAGTGAAAAATAACGTTTTGTTACTATTGTTCTTTAACTGTTTGACATTATTTGCATTGTTAAAATGTGTGATTTTAAGAATGAAAAACTTTTTTGGAGGCTCGTATGGTTGAGTCGTTCTTCTGTTATGTGATTGCATATCCTGCTTTACTGCATTATAGTCTGTTTCTATTAGGCTTCGGCTTACGTTATGGGATTTCTCAAAAACATTTTTTAGGTGAGCGTGGACATGTAGGTTGATCTTGAGGTGCCCAGAGGTGATTGATGACAAGACTCTCTTTATTTTGTCCTTGTTATGTAGTTTATACCATTTGTATATGGATCATGTTTGGATGTAACATGCTTTAGATTTTAGAGCATGTGTAATGTAATTTTTATGGCTGTGGAGCCAATGTATGCATGATTTATGTTTTCGAGAGAGACCATTGATTGGTTGCTATTTTTCATAGTTTATTATTACGATTTTTGTTAGTTAGTTCAACATTTTACAAAAAGAGTTTTCGATTGGTTTATGCTTCATTCAAACTCTTGTGCTTCGAGGGAAATTTTGGAACTACTTATGATCTTTTTTTAAAAATGTTATTTCTTTGCCCAAAATGTGTATTTTGTTTTAAAGGCTTGACTTTTGGGCCGTGATCTTAGCCTCTTGGGCTACTCTTTTAAATCAAATAAACCCTCGGCAGTGTGCTTTACAATGATTTTAACCTCATTTTGGCGTTCTGGGTTTTTGATCTATTTGTATTTGGGCAGTTTTGGTAGATCGTTGTATCCCAAAATAGTTAGTCGTGAACGTTTCACGTGACTCGAAATTTAGAGCGTGAACTTGGTATTAGAGCTCTGGATTTAATACCTAAGAGCCGTGGAAAGAGGGTACATCACCTTGTGAGGATGATTGTGTGTGCTTGATTGCATATGTTTAAGTATTAATAGTTTTTATAACAAGAGTATGATAGCTTGTTGAGCATGTGGATGCCGTGTTTATGTGAGTATGGAGGTTGAAGCTTAAGAGTGATTAGTCTTGTCTTTGAGCATTTGGATTAAAAAATTTGGAAGCCAAGTTAAAAATGCATTTGACCGATGCATTTTCTAGCCAAGAATCTAAGTAGGTTATCTAATTTGATGCATCTTTTTTTTTGATTCTCCTCGGTATGTGTGATGTGTTTGCATAATCGTTATGGATATGTGTTAGCATGATTATGTAGTACGTGTTAGAAATAACATGATAGATCGACCTTAGGTTGTTGTGTTCTTTATTTCTTTTATATATGAATTGCGTAACCTAGGAGACCGTGAGGCCGTGGTTTGGGTCTTGGATATGTAACTTAGTTGCAGTGGTTGCCGAAAGGCAAGGTTATGGATTGAGTGTCGATCGCTTGGTGCGTAGTGAAACTCATTGGTGAGTTGGGGTTAGTCGCGTGAGGTTGGCTATGATTGGTAAACTGTTGAGTGTTAGTATGAGCAGAGTTTTGTTCGGGTGCAGTTGAAGCATGATCAGTGGCTTAGTTTTGGTAGCTGGCTCCTCATGAGAGTATGTTACTGGAAGTTGAAGTCGTGTTATGGATGGCCTAGTGAGTAGGGACGATGGGTGTCAGAGGCCCTGGGGAATCAATTGTTATGATTGGATTTATGGATGAATTTGCGAATAGTGGTAATCCCTTTCGATTAAGGTTTAGTGTATGTGGTTTTGGGCGTGTGACAGATTAGGTACATCGTGAGCCATACTATGTCATGAGTCGTGTACTCGGGGTGGGGTATAAACGACAACATAGTGGATGGGAAGGTAGTAATCCTTGGTCAGGCGTATGTTGAGATGGTAGAACGTAAGTGGTTCTGGGAATATCCCTTGCTAGCAGGGTGTTGTTGGTAGTCAGAGCAGTGTCTGATGACTCAGACGTTATATACCTTATTGAGATTTGAGAATTGAGTTACGAGTGAGTAAGCTTGAGGATATGGGGACGAGTATGAGTTGTAGATATGTTAGAATGAGTATGGGTCACAGCTATGTTTAAATGTGTAAGGGTTCGGGTTATAGTTCTAACATGCGACGAGTATTAGTTATGTGGGATTCCTATGAGAATGCAAGTTCGTGGTCTGGTCATTGTCCTAGTGATTAGGAGATCGTGTTTGGGAGCTGTGTTGAGTGCATGAGGTTTAAAAGGACCGTAGAAGGGTTCGATAGTATGGTTAGCTTAGTGCTGAGACATTGTATCCTGAGTGTGATATATCTGGAGGTTGTTTGTGTTCGACCTTAGGATTAGAGGTGGGTATGCTATTTGTCCATGGGAATGAAGTGTGGAGTAATAAGGTTCAGCAGTATATGGTGTGGTTTGGGTGACCTGGGACGATAAGTGAGAAATCATAGGTTAAGATATCTGTGATCAATGTGTGCTCTAAGGCATCTGTATGGTCGTGGGAGTTATTTATAACTTTAGATGAAAGGTTTCAGGATTAAATTTCCTATGTTCGGCGCCGTGCACTTTTTATGTGAGTTGCTTCGACAGTGAGCTTGAGGCCGTGACATGGCTGTGGTTTGAGTAGTGGGAGTTAGATTAGTGAAGTGTAACCTTGTGAAGTGAGGTCATGACGCGAAAGGAATGTTGACGCGTGTCTCTGTGTATGACTGGTAGCAAGCTTGCAGTCCTATGAGATGTGTTGTACAAAGTATGAGGATTGATGGTGTTCATATGTGTGCGAATGAGGTCAGAGAGTTGAGAGCTTGGTGTAGTTGATGATATGAGTATCGTGATCAGGGTCGACGGTAGCTGTGTGACTATGGTCGAGGTGGCTTCAAGGTAAGATTTACAGGGTTCTTTGGGGGCCAAGTGTTGATGGGTACTAGGCGAACGCTGAGATTGGGTCATGGTTTCTTGTAGACCATTTTCTTTTCTCTAGATGGAGAGAGAGTTTCTTTGTAAACGATTATCTAGTATGAGTTATTTCATTTTGGTTGGATGTAGATGCCAAGATCTTCACTGATATAGATTTAGTTATGTTTTGAGACTGTGAAATCTCTGTGGAACTTGTATCATTGGGATCGGGTGATTGTAAGATAGATTCTTCGTGGTTACAACGCGTGGTTGATGAGTATATGCGTTTAACTATCATGTATGGCTATGTACCTTCTTGGATGTAGAGCGTTTGTGTGTATGACCTGGTATCCGATTGCTCCCACAGTTAAAGACCGTAAAGAATTACATGATGGGGTTAGTATTATCCTGCGGTGGAAGACCGTAAAGAGTACGTATGAGTGTGGTAAACATAGTAGGTCGTGGTAACCTAGTTAGAGTATGACTTGTTATATATAATGGTTGAGCTAGTTGGGTTGTGTTCCCTGTGAGGTTGAGTTGGTAAACCAGGAATGCTTATGTTTGTTCTTGTTGACGAGGGAGTTAGTGTTGAGACACAGAGTTCTTTTTGTAGTGATCAGCTGAAGATCGTTAATTGTTGTGTGCGGCTTGTTTTGGATAGTGTGGCTATGGTTGTACCTCTAGCTCTTGGTAGAGTGGGAGTTTTGTCAGAATAGTGCGGCTGGGATATTCACATGGTGGGTTTCTGATAAACTTTTGAGATTTTGGCTTTATGTTATGTTTGGGGCTTTGAATTGCTCAGAGTTCTTAGAGTCGAGGAGTGGTTGTCAACTGTGGTAAGCGTTGTGTTTTGGCATAATCGTTTGTTCGGATGGTGGTCGAGAGTGGTATAAGTCAAGAAGGATTTGATGTTTGAGAAGCCTTAGTTGGCATGACCTGTTCGAACCGACGTGATTGTTCGATTTAGAAGGAAAGGGTCGTGATGAGAGTTTATATAAGATGAAATGCTACATGTAAGAGGCAAGTCTTGGTTGGTTATATGACAGATAAGTCTTGGCTTTAAGTATTATACTTTGTGGACTCAATGGTTTGATATATGTGTTATGAGTTTGGGGTCGATGTCGGATGACAGTGATCATACTTGATTTATCAGATGATGTTTGATTTGAGGTTGATTAGTAGACTTGGTATCAGTGATTTGATGGCGAGACGTTTAGTTGTGTAGTGATGTGCGGTTGTACAGGAGACATGATTGGGTTTGTGTAGGTTATTGGATACCTATGAGATGTTTTGTCTGCGTGACGTGTCTGGTCGAGTGACTCGTTGGGGTCA
>JAULJZ010108730.1:0-11609 GCA_032270985.1 Heliamphora pulchella
TGGTGAATGGAAATGTGGCCATTGATTCTATATAAGATGCAGCAGATTTTAAGTTGGAACAATGTGTGTGTGTGTGTGTGTGTGTATAATATATATGGGTTTTATGTAATTGCTTATCATTGAACTTCCAAAATGTTTCCTTTTAGCTTTTGAGTTGTCATATGGATTCCTGACCTATATATAAAATTTGCCAAAAACACTAAGTGCACATGCCATTAACATAATCGGGCACACTTCTCTCATAAATGGAGCCCGGCATCTCTCATAAACGGAGCCTGGCAGAGGAATGCTTATCAATACCGAAGTCGTTCTACTTGTCCTTCAACTTAGCGGTTATGTTGATGGGATTCATTTCATGTGAGATGAGTGTGCTCGATCTTGTGGCTACATCTATACACTCGGCAGAACTTGGAACTTTTTGTAATGCAAGAGCATAAAATTAGTTGAGTCGTTGTTGCTGCACCTTATATAATAAGGAGTTGGCCTTTTTCCTGCTCACGAGGAGGCTAATTTTTAGCATTTAAGTACTATTTTTGTCCTCCATATTATTTTTATTGTCATTTTTGTCCTTTGTACATTCTTTACTCAAACTTTTAAATTTGAGTGAGTATTATGGATTTCTAGTCCATGCATAAAGAAATTTGTGGGTTACTATAATAATTTAGGTTTAAGTATTTTGGGCCACATTATTAGGCTTTTTATTTAAATTATTGGGTTTGTGGTTCACAAGTTTTTTTTATACTATATTTATTTTATATATCCCATTGATGTGGGATGATGTATTACGGTATCTTTCACTTAAATACGCAATATTCTTGTTGCGTGGTTCAAATTTTTTTCCTGGTTGGGATGTGAATGGCAGCCTATTGTGGATACAAAACAGTCCATTAGCGTGCATAAGGTATACAACGTCGGGGGCTTTACTCCACTCTGGAGTTTTTGCTTCTCTATCCACGCTGTTATGGAGCTCATTACGGGAACCGGCGTTGGCTCTGATACCATTTGTAACGACATAAGTGGATCACTGACCCAATAACTTGAATAGTCTAATAAGACGGCACAAAATGCTTCCACCAAAGTTATTAGTATCAACCCATAAGTTTTTTTTATATATATTAGATTTATTTTTTTTATCCCATCGATGTGGTGGATCATTGACCCAAACTTGAATAAATAACCTAGCAACGCGACATAAAATGCTTAAGTCAAAATTATTAGTATCAACTCACAATTTTTTTTTATATATACTAGACTTATTTTTTTTATCCAATCGATGTGGGATGGATATCATAATATCTTCCACTTAAATATTCAATGCTCTCGTTGCGTAGCTCAAGTTTTTTCCCTAGTTGAGACGTGAATAGCAGCCTATTAGCGTGCACAAGGTATACAACCTCGGGGCCTCCATCTCTCTTTGGAATTTTTATTACTCTATGCACACCGTCACGGAGCCTGTCACGAGAACTAGGATTGGCTCTAATATTATTTGAAACAACCAAAGTATATCACTAATCTAATAACTTTTATAAAGAGGCTAATAACGTGGCTAAAAATGCTTAAACCTAAGTTATTAGTAGTAGCTCATAAGTTTCTTTATATACTAAACTTATTTTCTATATCTTCCTAATGTGGGATGAAGTATCACAATAATAATAATATAAATCCGCATATATATTTTTATAAGGTATTTAGAGTGATTTTGTTATACCGTATTTGTGTCAATATGACTTAAACGATGGATATAATGATAGTGACGTGAAATACGGCCATATCAGCCTTATATAATAGACATTGTATAAGCTTTTACAAAATTAAAGGCCACATAAAAAAGGATAGAATATATTTTACTTGAAACTGTGTATTAAATTGGATAAAGTTATATTGGTATTATTCGAAACATGAGATATAATAGAATATATTTTTAATGTTCTCCTATACAATGATATAATTGAATTAAATTGTATAATTATATGTAATCAAATCCTACACTTATTGAAACTCCAAACACATCTTTATTGACCTGATAGGAGATTGACTAGTTTTGGGGTGACCAACTCTGGCTTTTGGAGAGCTATATTTTGAATGGAAGCTCACCAAGGAGGGTTTTCTTCATGTAATGATAATTGTTGATAGAGTAATGCCATGATATGAAGATAATTTTCATACAAAATATTTTGATGTTTTTATTTATTTATGTTTTTTTAATGATTTGTTTCTGCTCAACTTATAATAAAAATTAGCGAAAGTTAACAAGTACAAAAATAAATTTTTTTCAAAATCAATTTTCATTTTTTTAAGGTAGTCTAAAGTCAATAAGCAAAAAGACAAAAGTTGTAAAAAATATTGGGGTCTTTGCTATTGCTTATTAGCACAACTTCTGTGGCAAGACATTTGTCACATCTTCTGTTTTCTGTTTATGGGAGAAAAATAATTTAAAAGTTAATTCTAAAAATTATATTTTGGTACTTTTAGATTGTACTTTTAAATAAGTAATTTTAACAATAAATTTAATGGCAATAAATATCCGCACACGCTCACAATTTTAGTACAGAAAAAGGTTAAAAATTGTTTTAGAAAAAGCAACAACAAACATCTTATTTAAGTCAAAACACCCATCATATTATAGCTTATATAATTCTAATATTGGCATTGTTACATCATTCTTGTATTAATTTTTGTCCAAAGTGTTGGAATAATGTGAGTTTTGAGCTTTTTTGAACATGTGTTTTAGTTAACTTTGAAGCTAAATAAATTGAAATTAGTTTAATATTTTTTGATGATTCCAAGTGCTAATATGTTCATCTTCACGTGTAGTTTAATCATGAAAATTATGAATTTTGTGTTGTTCAAAACCATTAATGAGTGAATCAGAAACTGACTCCAAAGTATGCTATTTAAAAATGGTGAATTGGGTAACATGAAAGCTATCCCACATTGATTGGGAACGAGAATTTATGGTGCTTTATATAACCCAACTTTGAGTTTGGGTTTGGACTCCAAGGAGCACCCATTTTTTGTGGTTGGAGGAGGACTTACCCAAGGGTGGGCTCGGCTCAAATCACACACGCGCGATCGTCACCCACCCAATTGTGTTTGGCTCGGGCTCGGGCTCGGGCTCGGGTCGTCGGTCGAATGGATCCTTACCTTTTTGCAAAAAAATTATTTAATTAAATTTTCAAATTCTGTTATCCTTTTCTGTTATCATTCATGACCGTTGGAGTCAAAATAGACTGTTGGGGTTCAAATGGATTTGCGTTTGTTGGCAGGTCCAACCACCAGAACAAACGGTTAAGTGCCTTTTCGTTCCAATTCGAACAATCACTAGTGAAGCATATATACAGGCAGTCCCTCTACCCAGTTTCAATCATCCAGTTCCCGAATTACTCTCCTTCTTTCCTCCCCTACATCTGCTTCCGGCATACTACTACATATGTAACATTTTTTTGAGAGTTCAGTCACAGTTTTTGATTCGCCGAACTCACAAATTGTTGTGCTGTTTTTACAAATTGCAAATCGTTGCATCATTAGAGACGTATACTATCAAATTTGAAGCACGATAGCGATGCTGTTTTTGTCTTAAGAAGATTGTGTTAAACAAAACCCCCAATCATATTTTCTATAACGAATTTTCTAAATTTCTGTAGTTTTAGATTTTTTATATCATGTCATTTTTCTATTTCCTTCCACACTTCAGATTGTTTCTTTCCAACAATCTTAAGACAAAAATACTATAAATTATTTTTTAAAATCGTTTAACTTCAATTTGTGGTGTACAGATTGTTATTGTTTTAGCCAAATAAAATCATTATTTTGCAATTTTATTTTTCTTGTTTTTCCTGTAACAGAAAATAGAAAATAGATTTTGAAAATATTGGTACTACTACTACCCCTACCCTTACCCCTGTCCTGATTATGCCTTCTATGATACCGGGTGTGCCAGTGAACCATGGAGAAAAGCTAGAAGTTTAGTGGAACTGATTTCAAAAGATAGTAACAGAAAATGTTGTTCTATCTTACAACTTTGAATATGGATAAATTCATATAGAAAGATGCCCTTGCATTAACAGAAGCAAGTGGTTGCTGCAGTGGAAGCATGAAAACATGTTGACTTCTTGTATCGGAACTATATCCTCAACGAATCGGACAACACTCTGTATAATGTATATAATCCAATCAAAACGGCAAATAAATTGTGGGAGTTTTTGGATTGAAAATATAAGACGGAAGATGTCAGTACGAAGAAATTTGTCATCGAAAAATTTTTGAATTATAAGATGGTGGATTCAAAGTTTATTGTCAGACAAGTTCAATATCTTCAACTTATCCTGCATGATATTCATGCAGAAAGTCTGCTTTTAAGTGAATCTTTTCAAGTTTCTACTATAATTAAAAAAATTACCTCAAGGCTAGAAAAATTTTAAAAATTACTTGAAGCACAAACTCAAGGAGATGAAACTAGAGGAAGTTATTGTTAGACTAAGGATAAAGGAAGAAACTCGCAATTCTGAGACGAAGATCGAAACGAAGTCCAAGGTCAATGTTGTGGAACAAGTGCCTAAAATCAACAACAAGAAGAGGAAGCATATTGGTGATAAAGGTGTGGACTCTAAGAGATTCAAATTCAAGGGCAAATGTTACATCTATGACAAGCCCAGATATCGTGCAAAGGATTGGCGTAGCAAGTGCAAGAAATTCTAATAAGAAGAATGCTTAAACCAACGTAACCGAAGTGGATAACCTTTCTACTGAGGTGGATGACATAAGTCTTTCCGTTGTTGTGTTTAAAACAAATCTTGTTGGAAATCCGAAAGAAGGGTGGGTGAACACTGGTGCTACTCGCCACATATGTTCAGACAAACAGATATTCTCAACCTATCAAGTGATAAATAATGGAAAACAGCTATACATGGGTAACTCCTTTACCTCCAAAGTTGAAAGGCAGAGAAAGATGATACTAAAGTTGATTTCGGGGAAGAAAATCACTCTCAACAATGTGCTACATGTGCCAGACATTTGTTAGAATCTTGTTTTTGGGTCTTTGTTGAGTAAGAATGGGCTTAGGCTAATTTTTGAATATGACAAATTTGTACTCACAAAAAATGAGATCTTTGTGGGTAAGGGGTATCAGAGTGATTGTCTTTAAAAATTAAATGTAATGGCTATTGTACCTTCAGTTGCAATGAATAAGAACAATGCTTCGTCTGCTTATATTCATGGGTCTTCCTTTTTATGGCAAGGTAAATTAGGACATGTTAATTATAATTCTTTGCATATATTAATTAATTTGTATTGCTTTGTCAAATTTTGACATTGATCCTAATCACAAAAGTGAAATCTATGTGGAGGCAAAATTAGCTAAAACTACTTTCCATTCAGTTGAAAGGAAATACAGAACATTTGGATTTAATTCACAGTGATATTTGTGATTTTAAATTAATTCAAACAAGAGGTGATAAAAAGTATTTTATTACTTTTATTGACGATTGCACTAGATACTACTACATCTATTTGCTTAGAAGCATTGACGAAACCTTGAAAATGTTAATACATTACATGAAAGGGGTTGAAAATCAACTTGGTAAGAAAATCAAGACTCTGAGGAGTGATGGAGGTGGTGAATATGAATTGCCTTTATAGGTGAATTATGTTAACAACATAACATTATTCATCAAACAATTGGACTCTACTCACCATAGCAAAATGATATTGCTGAACAAAAGAACAGAACTTTAAAGGATATGTGCTGAATGCAATGTTGATTACTTCAGGATTACTTGATAATTTGTGGGGAGAAGCTGTCATTTCAGCTAATTATATTTTTAATAAAATGCCCTATAAGAAGATGAATAAGACACCTTATGATATGTTAAAAGGTCGAATATGTACCTACAATTCATAAGAGTGTTGGAGGTGTTTAGCAAATGTAGTAATGTTTACACCATTGAGGTCAAAATTGGGATCTAAAATCGTTGACTGTGTATTTATTGCTTACGCTAATAATAGTAGTGCTTATCAATTTTTGATTCACAAATCAGAAACTACAGATATGTATGTTAATACTATCACTGAGTCAAGGAATGTAATGTTCTTTAGACATATTTTCTTATAATTTTGGACAAGAAATAGTTCTGTAAAGAAAATGTTTGACACTATTCAAATTAGTTATCATGCTAAAAACCAAGAAGGAGAAACAATGAAGAACCTAGACGTAGTAAACGATGAAGAACATCTAAATCCCTTGGTCTAGATTTTCTAAAATTGTTGTTATAAAATGAGTCTCAAACTTTTAAAGAGGTATTGTCTAGTATTGAAGTGCTTTTTTGGAAAAAGGTTGTGAATAGTGAAATAGAATACATCCTTTAGAATCATACATAGGAACTAGTGGATCTTCCACCTAGTTGTAAACCTCTTGAGTATAAATGGCTATTCGAGAGAAATATAAATGCAGATGGTTCAATTGACAAAGATAAAGCAAGACTTATGGTCAAAGGATACAAACGAAATAAAGGTCTTGATTACTTTAACATATATTCACCTGTTACAAGAATAATGTTAATACGTATCCTAATTTTCATAGCTGCGTTGTTTAATTTGAATATACATCAAATGAATGTGAAGACGACATTCTTGAATGGTGAACTGAATGAAGAGATTTATATAGAACAACCTGAAGGGTTTGTTGTTCTAGGATAAGAGAATAAAGTTTGTAAACTTGTCAAATCTCTTTATAGTTTAAAGCTAGTGGATATGACAATTTCTAAAATATCTAATAGATATGCTTTGTCTTAATCACATTATATTAAGAAAATACTTAATTTACCAAGGATGATGATTGTCTAGCTAGAATACCGGCAGATGTAAATCTTTATGTATCAAAGAATATGGGCAATAAATTGTCTCAATTAGAATATTCCAAGATTATTAGAAGTCTAATGTACTTAATGAATTTCACATGACCGGACATAGCATATGCAGTAAGTAAATTAAGTAAATAGATAAATAATCCAGGGGCAGACCACTAGAAGGCAATAGTTAGGATTTTTAGATATCTAAGATATACCCGTAACTATGAGTTGTGTTATACCAGATGTTTAGTTGTACTAGAAGGCTATTATGATGCCAACTGGATATCAGATACAAAAGATTCAAAATCCACAAGTGGATATGTCTTTACTCTCGAAGGTGTAGCCGTGTCTTGAAAATCTTCCAAACAGACCCGCATTGCTAGGCCAACGATAGAATATTAGTTTATAGTTTTGGATAAAGTTGAGGAAGAAGCAGAATGGCTACGCCATTTCTTATATGATATTCCAATGAATCTAAACTTGTGTTGAGAATTTGCATTCATTGTGATAGTCAATCTGCAATTGAAAGAGCATACAGTAATATGTATAATGGTAAGTCACGACATATACGTCATCGACATAATACCATTAAACAACCGCTCTCAAGTGGGATTATATTTATTGAATACATAAGGTCAAAAGATAATATTGGGGATTCGTTAACCAAAGGTTCGATAAGAGAACACGTGAATTATTCATCGGGTGGAATGAGATTAAAGCCTATTACAAAAAAGATACCATAATGGTAATCCAATCTAGTTGAATGGAGATTCCAAGATCTAGGTTCAATAGGACAACCGAATTATGTGTGACTCAAAAAAGATCACTAGAGATATTATCTCTTACCCATTTCTATGATGAAATAATGATGTCTGCAGCTTGACTTAGGATAAGCTATGTTTTTAATAATTTTTATATCTTGGATATCTACGTAGGGTATGACCTCTTAATAAGAATCACATATATAAGTGTGAACTGGGTTAGTTCTATGAGAACAATTAAGGCTAAATTCCGTAGAGCACTCATAAAAAATTAAGAATATTTAGGGCTAAAAGGAACACAACCGTAAGAACCAAGCTGTGTCTATAAAGATTTTGTGTGAATTCTACTATTTTGGCTTACACAAATGGCTAAACAGTTTAAAATATCATGTTCACTGATTAACCAGTAAGTCTGATAATTTTTCATAAAAAAGGTTCAAAGCCAAAGCTACATATCCTATGTAGAAATCTTCTTTTATTAAACTCTCTCTATGTTTGCATCTTGTTACATTTCATTTCCATCAAATTCCATTCATGTGAGGGATTGTTGAAATAATGTAGGTAGATTTTGATTTTTTTTGAACATGAGTTTTTGTTAACTTTGAAACTAAATAACTTGGGATTAGCTTAATCTTTTTTTTATTTTTATGATTCTAAGTGCTTATATGTTCATCTCTATGTGTAATTTAATTATGGATTTTATATTATTCAAAACTATTAATGGGTGAGTTAGAAATTGACTCCAAAATGTGCAATTTGAAAAAGGTGAATTGGGTAACATAGAAGCTATCCCACATTGGTTGAGAAGAAAGATTTATGGTGCCTCATATAACCCAACCTTGGATTTGGGTTTAGGCTCTAAGGAGTACCCAAGTTTTGTGGTTGGGGAAGCACCTACCCAAGGGTGGGTTCGGCCCAAAACACACATACGCGAGCGTGCGCGTGCCGCTGCCCTTACCTGCCCGTCCAACCGATTGGCCGTGTCGTGTCGAGCCAGGACGGGACAGACTCAGGTTTGGGTTGTGGGTCGGATGGATCCTTATCTTTTTGTAAAAAAATTATTTAATTAAAAATTCAAATTTTGTTACTGTTATTCATTACCATTTCTGATCGTTAGAGTCAGAACAAACCATTGGAGTTCAAATGGGTTTGCGTATGTTGGCAGGTCCAATCGCCAGACCGAACTAGTTCAGTGTATGTTCGATTTAATCCAAATAGTTACAAGTGAAGCCTTTATAAAGGTAGTCCCTCTGCTTAGTTTCAATCATCTAGTTCTCGAATAACTCTCCCCTCTTCCTCTCCTGCTTTTGCTTCTGGCATACAGTTGCATATTCAACATTTTTTCGAGAGAGTTGATTAATAGTTTTCGGTTCACCAAACTCTCAGGTTGCACTAGGAGACATACGCTATCAAACTCGAAGCATCGCAGCGAGGGCATTTTTTGTCTTAAGGAGATTGTGTTAAACACAAGTCTCAATCAGATTTTCTAAAACAGGTTTTCTAAATTTTTACAGTTTCAGATTTTTAATATCATGTCGTTTTTCTGTTTTCCTATTTTCTAGTTTTTTGTACACTTCAGATTGTTTGTTTCCAACAAAATGTTCTATTTGCGAGTTATTTTTGTTGGAAAATTTAGCGAAACTGTTTTAATTGAAAGTAATTAACAAAATGGAATAATGTCACCGATGGTTGCAGACGTATCGCCGATACTTTCTTTAAGAGTATTTTCACGCCATTCAGAGATGATTACTCGGCACAGGAGGATGACGACGGGATACTCTCTAGGATTCACAACTTATCCGTTGTATGTGTGTACTCGCGTTACAATGGATGTAGGAACAACTTTTGGCAATTCATATTTGCAGGGAAGGAAGAAGACGAGAATGTATTTTCGTTGTATCTTTTGAACTAAAAGTTCCACCAATTTATTGAGCCATAAAAAACCTGTTAAAAGGAATTAGAGAAAATTTTGTGCACTGATCAAGTAATCAAATGACTAAAAAATTAATTAAAGAAATTCTGAAATTAATTGATTGCTTGATTAGAGGATAACAACTTAATTTAAAGAAATTCTGAATTTTAATTAATTACTTGATTAGTGGAACGGTTTGAAAAAAGGCTTAATATGTGGAACCAAATTTTCTGCAGAGACATTTAAATAAAACTTTAAATAGGATATTTAGCAAAACAAAATCGAATTGCACACACACCCGCGAAGCCCGAATCTGAAGAATTACACCCCCTCGTGCGAAACTAGCAACACACACCTAATTAACTATTTTTTAGGCCAAATTTGAGAAATGGTTGGGCTTTGGCCCAGTTTCGTGCGCGCAATAAGTTTCTTTGAGCCTAGCCATATTCACTTCCCAAGTGAAGTATGATATTATATACGTAGCTTAAAACCTTGTTATTTTTCTAATGTGGAACAAAACAATTCTTTCTTGTTTTGAAATACTAACACAAATAATTTTTTTTACTTAATAATAAGCTAAGGCTATGTTTGGATGTCTGTAACTTTAACTCAAAATGAGAATATGATGATCACGTGATCAATTGTATCTGCTTGACATATTTTTAAAAAAATAAATAAATAAGTGATAAAAAAATAAAAAGTAAGGGGTACATAGTCTCCAATTCCAAGACTTAGGCTAAATGGATGGATGGGAACAAACGGCCAAAAGGTGTTCACATGCAAAATTTTTATATATATATAAGAATGTTAGTTACTGTTTGGTTCATGTCTAGTACTTGTGATGAAAATTTATATATAAATGAATTTTACATCGTTAAGTTAAGGTCTTTCGACTCACCTTATAAGGTGAGTTTCATCCACAACCAATCAAGAATCTTTTTCCAAGTAAAAGAACAAAATTGTATGTGACCTATGTCGCAAAGCAGACAATATCTTAGTTTGGCTTCCAGCATATGAGTGGTTTTTTTTCATTTAGCGCCGTCTTTGGGACCCTAATTCTACTTTGTGGTACCACATGGTGGAGGTAATGTGAGACAGATGAATTCCACGTGGCATAGTTAGGGTTTTTTGACTAATCTTATAGGGTAAACTCCATTCTCAACTTGCTAAAGGTTTTTTCTTAAGTGGAAGAATAAATCATACATGCCCCATAATGCAAAGCGGATAATATTTTGGTGTGAATTCCGACAAAATAGTGGTTCTCTTTCAATATATATTTCAGGCGCACAAGCTAACTTGGATCAACTTATCCGTTAATCAAATTAAATGAGTAAATTAAACGAGTAAAAGAAACGAATAGAAAATTTTTATTAATTTTATAACTTAAAATACAAATTGGAAATTGGAACTTACAATCTTGATGGAAGACTGCAAATACAAAACTGTAATTGAAAATGAAGGAAGTTTTCTAAACTTAGTCTGCCTCACAAAAGGGGAAGGCAGTCCCTTTTATAAGCAAAGTCTAGGATTTGAATTTGAAATGAAAATTAAAAACCAATATAAACAGTATTAAAATTATTACAGAATAAAACACAAATAACTTTCGGCGTCTGCACTGTAGCATGAATAGTGATTTGTCGGATCACTGTTGCAGAATCCGATGCTGAATAGTGGTACTGTTGAGTACTGTACACTATTCACCTTTTGACCTTTTGACAAATCTTGGAGATAGCATCATGGAAAATTGGTAAATATTTTGGCTGATTGTCTCACGTGCTTGATGCATTTGGAATTTGAAGACTTTTGAGGAGAATGATGGACGTTGAGCAAATCCTGTTGGGCATCTTTAGCTTTTGCAATTGGATTGAAAATTTGGCAGAACTTTATCCACGTTGTCCGGTGGAAATTGCGGGATAGCACATGGCGTTGGTGGTTTTTGATGAAGTGGGAATAAAGATGGCTATGATGGATGAAAAAGTGAATTCTTTTGAAAAATTGAGAGAATAATGGGGTAATATTGAGCTTTGGATAGTCATAAAGATTGAGAATCAAAATGAATTCCGAAGCAATCATCCTCATTAGACTGAGGAC